>JAIEZT010000026.1:7283339-7543339 GCA_019594935.1 Periophthalmus modestus | reverse complement strand
TTTGCTTGTTCTGTTCCTGTTGACAATATCTTACTAATATCACCTGGTGGCTTGGCTGTGTAAGGACTTTGCACTGGGATCCTGACCCCTCCACTCTGCAGCTGCACTCCGATTCTGAGCTGATTGGGTACTGCTCCTTCTCTCTCCCTATGATGTGTCTTCCAGCTTTATTCAGTTTGTGTGATTTCACCTTTATATTGTCTTAAGTGTTGTCAGGTGTGAATTTTGTATCTGCATTTTTATCTGTACATTTCTGTCTATAGTCATTCTTAATTAATTGCCACTTTTTCAACACATAATTTGTATTTACTGTTTAGACGTGGAGCAGTGAGGCTGGGTATGTCTAAAGTGACCCAAGTGGACTTCGCTCCTAAAGAACTGGTGTCCTACTCTAAAGAGACTCAGACTCCCACTGAAGCACATACTGATCAAAAAACAGGTAAAATCAGTTATAACTGACAAGAAACATTATAATTAATACATAAAAATTGATAAGTTTGTGTATTTTTACATTGTAGAAGATGATGAAGAAGAGGAGATAACGGCTCCTCCTCCATCAGAGGATAATCAAGAGGAAAAAGGTGACCAGGGAGACCACCAAGAAGAAGGTAAAATATGGCAACATCTTCAAATACTTTAAGATTTAATGAATTAAAGATGCACAGCGTAACTTTTCTGGTGGATGGTTTACCACCTGCTTGTTTCCATGGAAGTTATTGCTTCATCAGGAATGTTCCACACTACCACAAGGTCAGATCTGTGGAGAACTGAATACGTGCTAGATAGATTCTGATTCCAGGAAAAGCAATAACATATTAATTTAAATATACGGATGACACACCACCACCAAAAAGTTACATAATTCACCTTTAAACAAAGTTTTGCGCACAGATACACCCAAAGAGCTGACTGAGGAGGAGAAGCTCCAGGTCCTGCACTCAGAGGAGTTTGTGTCATTTTTTGAGCGCGGCAGCAGAATTGTGGAGAGAGCTTTAGCTGAGCAGGTTGATGTTTGCTTTGACTACAGTGGGAGGGACTTGGACGACAAGGAGGGGTGAGAAAACTACTTTAAAGATGCCAAAAGTAAAGAGACAGTGGACCTTAATTGTCATGTTTTGTACAGGGAGTTGCAGGCTGGGGCAAAGCTAGTTGTGACCAGAGAGTTTGCAGATGAGCGCTGGACTAAGAACAGAGTGGTAACCTGTCTGGACTGGTCCCCACAGGTAAAGCTAGCCACATTCTATTTTTTTTCTTAAAACGTAGTTATCTACAATCAAAGTACATTTTGTTTAGTATCCTGAGCTACTAGTGGCCTCATATAACAACAACGAAGATGCCCCTCATGAGCCTGATGGGGTGGCTTTGGTCTGGAATATGAAGTACAAAAAGGGGACACCCGAGTACATCTTCCATTGCCAGGTAAGCTGTTTACCAAGTTTACATTCTACCAAAAATTATGTTTCATTCTGTAATAAATGATTTATCTTTATACTTTTTGCCTAAAGTCTGAAGTTATGTCAGCTGGTTTTGCCAAGTTTCATCCCAACCTGGTTGTGGGTGGGACATATTCAGGACAGATAGTTCTATGGGACAATCGGAGCAACAAACGTACACCAGTGCAGAGGACTCCCTTGTCTGCAGCTGCACACACTGTAAGCATTCACTCTCTTCTAACTTAATTTACTCTGTCTTTTATATCATCATTCACTTCACAATATGCTCTCTCGTATGCAGCACCCGGTGTACTGTGTGAATGTTGTGGGCACGCAGAATGCAAACAATCTGATCAGTATTTCCACTGACGGCAAGATGTGCTCCTGGAGCCTGGACATGCTCTCCCAGCCACAGGTGCAGTATGCCTGATCCCAGTCTACTCGCATTAGTCAGAATGATTGGTCAGTCTAAATAATTGTGTTGTGGGCGTTGGTGTTATAATCTATAGGACAGTTTAGAGCTGATGTTCAAACAAAGCAAAGCAGTGGCCGTCACATCCATGGCTTTTCCCCTGGGAGATGTCAACAATTTTGTGGTGGGAAGTGAAGATGGCTCTGTCTACACTGCCTGTCGCCATGGGAGGTCAGAGGACCGCTCTTTTAATTCATTTAAAGAAGACATGTGTATTTAGTAGTAAACTCTATGATATGTAAATCATTATTTTAAATTTCTGTTCATTTTAAACCATAAATCCCTCACTAATTAGAAATGTGTCCATTGATTTGTGTCATTCAACCATATTTAATCAAACCCATGTGCAATACCCAAGTCACTTTATCACTTTCACTTTGTAATCATATATATATATATGTGTATATTAGAGTTTTATTTTTGAATCTATTTCTTAAATTATTTCTTACTATTTATCTACAATAGCATGTGTGCCTGTTCTCTATGTGTGCGGTGCAATGCTGGAATTTCCCCCACTGTGGGACTAATAAAGGCTTATCTTATCTTATCTTAAAAAACGGCCGAACTGAGCCTCATAGTGACACTTCACAATAGCAGCCACCACATTTTCCATTGTTATTTAAAAAAATATATATATTATTATATTAATATAATTATTATATGGTTAAACGCATATAATATTTTTACATTTTCATAAATATTTTACTTGTGATTTTGATCTACAGTAAGGCGGGCATTACTGAGGTATTTGAGGGCCACCATGGTCCTGTGACAGGCCTGAGCTGTCACAGTGCTGCTGGGCCAGTGGATTTCTCCCATCTCTTCATATCCTCGTCATTCGACTGGACTGTGAAACTGTGGAGTACCAAGGTGCCTCCCACATTGCCACATTCAACCCTTTGTCTGTGTTATACCAGTACAACTCTTTACACTTGTTTTACTGTAGAGCACGCGGCCACTGTACTCCTTCGAGGACAGCTGCGATTACGTGTATGATGCCATGTGGTCACCCACTCACCCTGCACTGTTCGCTTGTGTGGACTTGTCTGGACGACTGGACCTTTGGAACTTGAACAACGATACTGAAGTATGTTCAAATACATATTAAATGTTTTGCTCTTTTTTGATTAGTTTAAATGCTGTAAATACATTGTTTATTTCTTTTCAGGTCCCTACTGCGAGTGTGTCTGTAGAGGGGGCTCCCGCTCTCAATCGTGTCAGGTGGGCTCATTCAGGCAAAGAAATAGCCACAGGAGATTCTGAAGGGAGGGTGCAGGTTTATGATGTTGGAGAGGTAAACAAGAGTTTTGGTTGTGTTATAAAAAAAAAAAAACTTGCCTACTTTCATTAAAAGACTGACACTGAATTTTGTTCTTGCAGCAAATTTGTGTGCCTAAAGCTGATGAGTGGACCCGGTTTGTCAGAACACTGGCAGAGATCAACGAAAATCGAGATGAAGCAGAGGAGCTGGCCAATGCCTAATGTTAGACACCTACTAAATAACAGTCCTGTATAATACACTCAACACTAAGCACACTGCACACTGACTTAGAGAACCTTACTCTGATGTTCTGCCCCCCCCCCCCATTTCAAACTGGCCTGAGAAGTGCAGGTATACAAGTTAGAAAGCATTTGAATGTGTCTCTATGGATTAGACTTAAACTGTAACTGGCTCAACTGTTGAACTTGTAAAGAATCGTACTTGTAAGTTAAATATTTGAAAGGGATTGCCATGTAATACACAAATGCTATGAGACCCTCAGGACCTTGCATACCACTTCTCTGCTAAAGAAAACTTTTAGTTGTGCAAACCTTTTTACTTGGCACCTTTTTATTGCAAAGGGTTTTGCTTTTGTTTTAACCATTTCCTCAGTGTTAACTACCAATGAAATATGTGCGCAACTTCATGAATTTTAACCAGATATTTATTATTTATGTACATTTTCTGTTTTTCCCTTAACGTTTAGATACTACATTCCTGAAATTAAAGCAAGTTTTGCATAGTATGTTTTATGTATGTTTTTTTTAAAAATATATATATATATATATATATATATATATACACACACACACACTGATTAGCAATTTGTTTTAACATCTTGAGAGTACATGTTCTGATTTCTTGTGAAATCTCATGCGAGTTTTGGGTCAAATAAATATTTCAATACTTTTCTCGATTAGTAGCTGGTCATAAGTACAGAAGTAATTCATTTTACTCTACAACAAAACATGTTTCCATTTGGTGAGCCATTTTCTTACACATCTCAATTGTAACCAAACTTATCAGAAATGCGGTAATTTCAACTTTATTCCCTCCACACAGCATTGTGATATTGCTAAAATATTGAAAAATATTTTCTGAAAATACTTTCTATTGTCAATCTTTACCGTATTCCCTTTCTAACAATGTCATCGTAGCACTTAAACAAACTCGAGGCATTTGTAAAATCAAACCCATGATTTTAATCAATAAAATACAATGACATAATTGAAATACATTTAATTTATTATTAGCTAATTTTCCTTTTGATCTTTTATCAAGAAAACACTTAAATGTTCTGTACATCAGTAAGACCAATTCTTGGAGGTCAGGACCAAAGGTCCAACATTTCTGCTGCTGTTACAGTTGGAGTGCACTTTGTAACTCTTTAGCTGCATCAGTGTTTTACAGTATGAACAGTCTGTCTTATAAGAGGTTAGGTTCCCCTCACCATGATAACCAATCTAAAATAGCATACATTTTATATATTTGTCCAATAAAAAGTCCTACGCACACGAGCATCTGCCCAAAAAAAATAATACAAATCATAGCTACTTTGGGAGGGTGCTTGAGGCTTTTGCTTTTGTAGAAAAACCCACAGCTGTGAGCCACTGTATTCCTCCGCAGCTGGAACCACAGGGGCCCTTGGCGAGGGTGCACTCTCGTGGTTGTTTGAAAGCCTCATCTGTGGAGTGTATTTTATTGTGCATATTCTTTGTGTTACATCTTCTCTTGGTATGGAAATAGGAAATGAAAATGCTATGATACTAAACTAGCTATGGTCCCTGAGCCGGAGCAGCAGCGGATGGCTCTGAATGATGTATAGAGACTACACCAGAAGATTTAAATTTGGGGAGATGGAGTCCAAATTTGTTCTCCACTCCTGCAAATGTGGCTGCAGCCAGGCGGTACCCTCCAACGTGATCTGCGTTAATGGGGGGGAGCTCTGAAATCCGAGATTTGGGAGTAGGCTCAGATCCTGCTGGGCGACTTCAGAGAGAGGGAGCCATCAGAAAATGTTTACAAAAATTCACATGCCACTTTTTGAGTTGATACTTACTGTCCACCAAAGTCAATGTAGAACCACCTCTGCAGGAGTTCATAAGTCACCAGAGTCACACCAAATTGTGGTGAAGATCGACACATACGAGCTGGAAGAACAAAGTGGATGTTAAAATATCACATCTTAATTTTAACAGACTGCACATAAACTCACCTCCTGCTCCCTTCCACAAAGCCCTGAAGCCCTCCTCTTTCAAGATTTTCCAGAAGCAGTCCACAACGCCATTGTAGGTTGTCTGTCCGGCCCGCGCTGCCACCTGCAGGCGAGTCTTGATTACGTCAGCAGGAGTTACCAAAGAGGCAGCAGGGATACCTGGAAAACAGGAGAAACTACATGAAAATCACAGCAGATCCTGTGACTTTAATGGTGAAAACTACTGGGAGATTAGACTTGAGATGCTGTTGATGGTCTTACCTGCGATAGCTCCTGATGTTAACAGCTGCAATGCGCCCAGCCTGCCCTGCTCATCCGCCATGTAACTCTTGGTGTGTGCGTACACAGGGAAATAGATGGCTGAAAAAGGAATATCTCTCAAAAAACATGCTTTAGCCCCCTGTGGAGACATCAAGGAACATGTTACAAAACTTGGAAAAAACAAGTCCAAATGTAACTGCATTATTCTCAAACCTTGTACAACCCAAAGAATCCAAGGTCTCGAACCACACTCAGTGCACTGACCCGAGGGCCAGTGGTGATCTCTCCTGCCACCTGCAGGCGAATCTTCACAATCTCAAGAGGATTGGTAAAGATAACCTGAGAGCCACCAGCCTAATACAAACAACAGAAGGGAACGCTGCATGGTTTGCTCATTAGACAATCATTAAGTTTTTTTTATCAATATAAGAAATGCCACTTACACATCCTCCAGCCATAATCTCAGCAAATAAAGGGATGGAGTCATCCTTTTCTGTGAATTTGTCTCTCACAAAATCATTTACCTGAGAAACAAAAACAAGCCAATATATATTTGAGCTTATTTTTGAACAAGCAATGCCAGCAGATAGGATCACATCTACCATGTACAATTGTACACATATGATTTAAATACGTAGAGAAAATGACTCACCGTGAGTTTGATGGCCTTCTCTGGGGCCACACCTATAAGCTGTGGAACAAGACCTGTGGACACAATTCAAGGGAAGAGTGTAAAGGAAAAATGACCCAAAGAAATTAACTGAGATCTTACCTCTGTAGAAGCCAAAGAATCCTTCATAACGCAGCACCTTCTTTGCACAGTCGAAGCTGTTTTTGTACATCAGCTCTCCAACAAATGACCCTGTTGACCTCTGATTCTGCATACGAGTCTTTACCAAATCAATGGGGTACACAGCTGTTGCTCCCGTAGCTATAAAAAAAAAAAACACCAAAAACATTAATCTATGTTTAATGTACCTGACGAAGAAGGCAAGATGCAACTTATTGACTGTTAACTTACCTCCAGCAATAGAGCCAAGAAAAAACCTGTACGCCGACTCAGCAGCTTGAAGCCATACAGGCCTTGAACCATCTCCATGAACCTAGCAACGAAACAGAATAAATAACTTCCACATTACCAGATTATGAATGACAGACACAAATTCTGCCATATACCGATTTCTGAGATTCAACAAGGTTGTATGGCAGACTTCCTTCTTCTAATGGAGCTATCCTTTCGATGTCTGCAAGGTTCAGACGCCTAGTACAGGCACAAATGTTTAAATGAGCCATAGATATTGCAAGTAAAACAATGACTCATGAATAAAATATTTTTATATTTTACCCAGAGGGAGAATGCAAGCCTGATAACTGGTACAGGATGTCTATTTCCATTGGAGTGATTTGACCAAACTTATTGGCAGAATGAACAAATTCCTCTGAAGAGAAAGAAAATTATTTAAGGTTATTGTTCTTTCAAACTGTTATGTTGATCAATAATGTCAGACATTTTATGACATAGTGTACCTTTTGTTACTAGAGTATCCTTCCTTGTGCCAGCCATTGTGCTGTAGATCTTTCTGATTAACTCCATGTTGTTCAGTAGTGAGTTGAAAGCATTGAAGTAGGAAAAACTGACCACGTGGGATGTTCCACCACCTGCAGCCTAGATGTTGAAGCAGTTTGTGAAAAAAGTGACACAAAAGTGTATCCATTTACCACAATATTATATATTATATTATCATTAATAATTAATTTATATCATTGTTGACAATGTGTTAAGTACCAACAGTGGAGCACAGATGAACTACATAAGTATGGCACAAATCACCATTTCCCAAAAGAAAAAAGATGCTATTGAGGAACATCAAACCCAAATAATCCACACATACAAATTCTATCAACCAATAGATGACAATAATAATGTGCACTAATGCGAAAGGACGGAAAATATTGGAAAAATTCACAAAATCCTATAATTACAATTAGTACCAAAAACACAAGACAAAAGGGGGTGGGCATACTTTGAAGCAATAGCATTCAGTACAAGCAAACCAGCCATTGTTCTATTGTGTTTTTGGCCCATTCTTACACACAAAACATGAACTTTTCGCTGGCCACTTTTACCATAGGGTTTCTCTTGAGGTCAGCCATTTTAACAACATGGTTTTCTTCATTATCAGTACAATTTCCTTGACTGTGTGTTTGTCAATAGCCTCACTACTGATTGTATAAAGAAGTGGACTAAGGGAGTGTGACATCATCCATAGCGTTTCTGATGATAGCCTTCACAGTGCGCACTGGAACATTCCGTTTACAAATCCCTCTGTAGTCAATGCAGCTACCTTTCTGTTGGTGTCTGGGCTTTCTATGTTGGACCCTTCTTTCTCCGTGTGTTTAATAATTTCTACAAAGGTTCTTCATAGGTTTGATTTCTTTGCATGTGTGGAATAATTAATATTACAATATTTGGTATTTGGCATTTCAAGAGCACATTTGTGCATTGGCATTTTTTTTAACTAAAGAAATAAATGTCCTATACAAAGAGCAAATAAGGTAAAACAGAGGGGTTTGCCGTTTTCTAGCTGTAAACAAAGGGGTGAGGATTTGATACAACACCACAAGCACCCCATCTGTAACCCACTTCTAACAAAAATGTTTTTGTTGAAATCAGTAACACACATTATGTAAAGACATTTCTCTTTAATTGTATCAAATAAGTATTATAATGTTATCCTTGAACATAACTGCATAACTTACTGAGACAAGATTCTCTTCCACAAACGGTGTGAGCATGTGGTGCCGGATAGTGGCCATTATGTCACTGAAGTCCATCGCGGAGATGGCACCATTCTTGCCTTTGTCCTTTTGGGCAAATGCTTGCCGTGCATGCTCCAACTGCAACTCCTACCATTGAATACCAGTTTAAATATAGGAATAACAGGGTAGTGTTAAAGGTTAAGGTTAAACAAAAAATAGAGCAGAGCATAGTGTACCTGAAGGAATTGGGTGAACTCAAGGTAGTTGAGACATTTCTTGCGGTCATGGCCAAAGTGAAGTCGGATAAATTCACAGTCCCAGTTAAAGGGGATGTGGTGGTGCACTGTTGTCTGACTGAAGATATCCCGTACATTTTCTGCACACAAACAAAACAAAAAAATAATAATTAATAGTTTGCACATCATTGTACAAAACAATCACAGTATCAGAAAGTGTGTGTGATTCCTGAATCCTCAAAACTGATGTTTTCCTCTGTCCAGGCCATGAGCTTTCTTCACATGTAATCCAGATAGAAGAATTAACACATAATAACCAAGTAAAATACACCATGAGAGAGAGGAAATAAATCCACAGGGCCAATTGTGCAAGCCTACGCATGTGGAGCGAATTAACCAGTAGACTAATCGGGTTAAAAACATTAACAAAATTCCTCCACATGGGCATTCACTTAAGTAATGATAAAGAAAACAAAAATCACAGACCGACTTACCAAAGGAAATGTTTCCAGTGCCAGTTTTATCAAACAGCTGGAAGGCGACTATGAAAAGGGCATCCGGTGCACACAAGGCAGACTCAAAAGCAAGAAATTCCTGGAATGAGATGAGCCTGCCATTGTAGAAACAAGTGTGTCCAGGGGGGAAAAAAAAACAAAATTAGCACATTTATAACTAATTTAGAACGAAGTAAAGTTTGTGCAAAAAATTAAATGAGTTGACATTCACTAAACTGGAATTTCAAGTACCGTAACTTCACAACCATAAGGTGCGGGTAAAAGTTGCGAACATCGTGGGAGCGATGGATGACAGACGGCAAACACAGCTTTACAAAGACCGGGAGACAGCGCCAGGCGAGTTACACCACGATTTGTGAATGGATTGTGGATGCTTGGGCTAACGTATCTGCTTGCACTGTTCTTTGGGCTTTCGCAAAAGTCGGCATCGTTCAAGCAGAGCGGTACGGCAACAAGACGGACTCTAATAGTGACGAGAGGGAACCTGGTGTATTTTCATAGAAATCTAGCGCAGCTGTTCATTTCAGATACAGAGGATGAAGACTTTGATGGATTTGTGAATTCATTGAAAAAATGATGTGAGCATATGCTAAATACATGAATAAAACACAACCGAACACAGTATGTGCTCTAAAAACAGCAAAGGAAGCAAAACTAACATGCATGCTTTACAGTGCCTGCGCCCTAAGGCCCAGTGCACCTTTTTTATGTGTCAAATGCAGAAAAAGCACCGTAACTGAACTGCGCCTCATAATCCGGTGCGCCCTATTGCTGTGATATTACGGTAAGTGTATTTCAGAGCACACACCAAAGTTATACCACTACACAAGTCATTAAGTGTGTGTTATCTTATCTACAGTTGTTCTAACTACTACGCAATTTGAATCAGATATGGACAACTAAATGTACAATTACTGATAATAAAATGAGAGCTTGATAATGGGTTTTTAAACATACCCGTCCTTTGTAGTGTCAGCAACAGCAGCAATAAGTTGGACCGTTTTGGGGTTGTGATGGATCTGAGTATGTAATCCTAAATAATTCTGGACAAAATCTCCAGGGGTCATAAATTTCTCTCCATCTTTATCCACCACACTGGCATACTAAAGGAAGAGAACATCGAACAGTTAACCTTAATATATCTCTGTCCAAAGTATTATAGCTTTGTGAAACATTACATTTATACCATGAGAACAGTCAATCTGATGACATTCAATGCATTTGTATCAATTTAAAGTACCATCACTATAATACATTTTTTCTTTCATAAACTTCAACCAAGTGTCCACTTTCAACAGGCATTGTGCAGTGTGGTTTGAGTAGGACATGGTAGAATAATTTGTAACCCATTTGACCTTTGTGTATCCACATATTACAAGGTCCTATATTACACAAAATTCATTCTTATGAGCTTTTAGCCATGTTATAATGCTGTTACCTCCTCACAAACATACCTGTAGATGTTTTCTGTTTTATTCACACACACATTTCCTATAGTAATTCGTATATTACCACATGACATCTCAAGGTGAAACAGTGTTTTCTGTTAAACTCAGTGTAAATATGCAGTGTGCAAATATGCAAGGTTTATGTGTTAAGCAGGTGTGAATGAAAAAACACAACTCCGGGTACATTTTTAGTGAGGAAACAACATTATAACATGTATCAGAAAATAGCCTAATGTGGGCCCTGCAGGCAAAGGCGTATCAGTCAGTGGGGGTGCGCTATAAAAGGCTCTAAATGAACATGTGAACAAGTGAACACCCCCGTTGACACACTTGGCACCCCCATAGCTCTTCCAACCAAAAAATGTCTGGTCGCAGCCCCTTGTTAAACCTCTAATGCTACACTCACAAAAAAATACAAACAATATAATACAATATATAACTAAACAGAGACTTGAAGACAGGATCACGCTTTTGCTGTGCCTTACTTCACTGCAAAAGCAGCAGTGTGTGGTCAACCCAAGGCTGCATCTAATGTTGTAATTTAAATCCCATGACACAACACTACAGACTCTCCTACAAATAAGACACATTCCCAATACCCTAACATTTGTTTTGTGCCCTATCCCATTAACAAATCAATGACAGAAACTAACAATGCAAATGAAAACCTTTCGTTTACAATACAAATGCTGATATACTTGGTTTCGATAGGGGAAAGAGCAATATTTACCTTTTGGAAGATTGCCTTAAGCTCGTTTGGGTCCCCTCGTTTAGTGGATTGCACCTACAACAAAACATGACACATTAGGGGGAAAAAAACACACTTTTCCCCAGTATTTTAGAGCGATACAAATATAAAGCCCAAAGCCAAGCTAGACACCAATGCCGTCTCATTGAGAAGACCACGGAAGACATAAAGCACATATGTACATCATGATATAGCCTACCAGAAGATAGAGCAAAATATGAAAGTTATTTACTACATAGAGCGACCGTAAAGAGAGAACACGCAGGAATGACTCACGAACCTTTACCGACAGATGTTAGAAGAAGGAATAGTAAAACAGGCTGCAGTAGAAGGAAAAATGCTCAAATAACTGACAAGTAAGGTTATAAGAACGACATTAGCAGCCAGTTAGCAGCAATGAGCTAACTTTGATGTACTGCTTCTCCGCCAAGGCCAGGGATTAAACCTGGTGATGCTACACACTCACAATACTTCACATCCTCGAAAAACCTACACGAATCACAAGACAAAATCTAACTTTGACACTCCCCGCTTAAGAATAAGGCAACACTCATGCAAAATTAGGAGAAAAATTGAGAAAATAGTGTAAGGAAAGAGATGCCGAAGTCACCTTGACCGCCATGCTGGTTTGACGTCACGTACAGAGAGAGCGTCCTCGGTAACAAAATAGGGAACGCCTCGTCTCTACTCCTCAACGAGACGGAAAAGGACAGTCCCCCCGTTGCTAATCCATAGGCATGATAATAACAATTATATGAGCAGATGCTGTTATGGGATTTGACGCCCCGGTCCCTCCTCCACATCCACACACAGTGTAGTGCTTCTCTGAGGTCACGCGGACAGTGTGTTGTTCACTTCGGTCACTGTTAACCCGCAACCCGCAGCTCATGTAACCAGGGCTTTTGCTCAGGAGGCACGCCCACCGCACATTTACAGGAGAGCTACTACGAAAGCCCCTCTCCTTAAAACCATCTTTGTTCTGTTTTAGGAAACAGCCCAGTCTATTAAAGGATGTGTTTATCTTTTGTGGCCTTGGGAAGGCGTCGCTGTGAGATAACCCTGAGTGTCATTGATAAAGCTGTGACCTTATTCTCACCTGCTCCACTAATATTCTTACATAACTTTGGGCAACCATTTGACTGGTCTTACCCTTATTTTATTAGCTCAGTTTGGCATAAACCAATAATTATAAGCCAATCTCACATGATAGATGAATAAATATCTATCATGAATATAATGAAATATGATTAAACTAAACTGAATATACAATTTCATGATAAATATTACAATACTTGTATTACAGCAGCATGTTGAAAGTGAAACTACAGTAATTTTACAGTGAGAGTCATTATCCCTGTAAGAATGTGCGTCACGTGATTTCAAAACCACGTGACAAGCTGTGGTGTCATGGCGGCGCACTGCTCTGCAGGACTTACTAGAGGTAAACCGATCACTTAACACTACATCACCTGTAATATATTTCATAGTAGTAGCATATTTCATAGTGTGTCTTCTCAATTCACTTCTCCTTTGTGGACAACACTTGATACGTCTGGCGGGAAGATCGTTGTTTTGACAGCTGAGGTTAGGTGGCAGGTGCAGAGATAACTTTTACCACATTATATATGTGACCATGCTGTTAACAAAAGCCTCCAGAAGCCATATGGGCCCATTAATCATTTGAATAAGTGTGTCGGTAATCACCCCTTGGCCTCTATTATTGCACACTTTCAATTCTCATGCAATACATAATGTGTTAATATTTGTCTTGATTTTTGTTTTTTACAGGTCTTGGAGGTTTTCTGCGGGGCGTATGGGGGTTTAAGGTCTCTGGTCCACACACGACCCCTCTGTCTCAGCAGTCTCGGTGTTTTTTCTGGAAAAAGTGGAATAGTCAATCCCACAGTATAGTGCGCCCAGAGACTGTCCGGCCTGCCTATGGAGTACCAAAAGTACACATTTTACTTTATATGCATTTAAGGCCTACATTTACATCTGACTAAAGAGTAGCTTGAGATGAAAGAAAAAAATATACTGTAATTTCTTGTATGTATTTGTAATATGTTCATTGTGCAATGTTCTTTCTTTTCTATAGCATATCGTGCGTCCTGATTATGTGGGCACTGGAGTAGTCCCAGAATGGCCAGACTACATAGAAATAAAGAACCAGGAGCAGATTGAGGGCTTGGTCAGAGCCTGTCAGTTAGCCAGACATGTGCTGCTGCTAGCCGGGCAGGGCCTGCAGGTAGGTCTATCCCGTAAATCAAGTTATGGTCCTAGAACCCCAAAACATGCGGCCTGATTTCCAGGTTGGTATGACAACAGACGAAATTGACTTCATCGTGCATCAGGAGACAATCAAACACAACGCCTACCCATCTCCTCTCAGATATGGAGGCTTTCCAAAATCTGTGTGCACCTCTGTCAATAATGTGGTGTGTCATGGCATTCCTGATAGGTGAGTTTACATTACACACATGCTTCTCTCCTTCTATTTATGAATATCAAGTGTAGATTGCCAAACTTTTTAAAACTTTTTTTTGTACCTGTCTAACACATTTTTTATTTCAGCCGTAAACTTAAAAATGGGGACATTATTAACATTGACGTCACTGTAAGTTATACATTTAAGCCGAAAACAAAATAGATGCTTCATTGCAAAATTAAAATTACATTGTCATTACAGGTATATCTAGACGGTTACCATGGTGACACATCAGAGACTTTTCTGATTGGTCAGGTGGATGAGATTGGGCAAAAGTTAGTGGAAACTGCCAGACGTTGCAGAGATGAGGCAATTGCCGCCTGCCACCCTGGGGCTCCCCTCTGTGTTATAGGAAACACTATTAGGTACACATAATTATGGCGAATAACACTGATCTTTAATCCTGACAACTGGATTTTGTGGGTTTGGTTGCAGCAAAATAGCACACGCCAGTGGCTTCCAAGTGTGCCCATATTTTATAGGACATGGAATTGGCTCTAGTTTTCATTGTCATCCTGAGATCTGGCACCATGGTGAGTTTGTTTAGTCCCCTCTAAGTTTTGGAGGAGAATGCATTAACAAACTATATTTCATTTTACCACTGTTTCTCTATCCTCTTTGTAATTTCAGCAAATGACAATGATATGACTATGGACGAAGGGATGGCTTTTACAATAGGTATGTTTTTAGTGCCCTCTATAGGCCACTGATTCGTGTTTTCTATTTTCATGTCATAAATCTTTTCTTCAACCATTTTGCCATTATGTTTCTTAGTCTCAACATGTAACAATGGTTAAAATACACAGAAAGGCTGCATCTAGTTGAGATTGTCTATTTATGTCTGCAGAGCCCATACTAATGGAGGGGTCACCAGAGTTTAGGATTCTTAAAGACAAGTGGACGGCAGTATCTGCAGATGACAAAAGGTGCATATTAGTCCTTTATTACAAATCCAGTTTTATATTGTATTGTTTTTTTGGGTTTTTTTCCCACCTCTTTTTTGCTTTTAACTTGTTCTGTACAGTGTCCTTAGGTGTTTTGAAAGATGCTTATGAATAAAATGTATTATTATTATTATTATTATTATTATTATTATTAATCAAACACAAACTCAGCAGCACTGCTGCATATTTCAATGTTTTCATCTGCACAGGTCTGCTCAGTTTGAACACACAGTGGTCGTTACAGCTGATGGAGTGGATATTCTCACCAAACTACCTGAAGAGGATGTTGCATGACTGATTTATCAAACTAAAGCTACTTCTGGTAAAATGCTGCTTTGACTTTTTACAATTTTTGTATCATAAATTTTATAACTACAATGGCACGCAACAAACTTTCTATTCTTATTTGTCAGTAAATAAAAGATTATTATTTTTTTTTTATTATTTAGTAGATTATCACAACATAATTTTAATATCTGCATCAATATGTATACAAACTCAATGATTTATTACATTCTCAATTCATTATCTTGAATGTCCAGCAGATGGCAGCTTTCACAAAGACAATTTTCTAGTGGTTTCAAATGAATATGAAAGCATATATATACAAGTATTGTTGTACTCTACATTTATACCACTAAACTTAGAGTGAATTTGAATATTTACGAAATGCAAAACTGCAGTTGAGTAAAGAGGTATGTCAGTTTTAAATTCCAGGCATATCAACCGTATGCTCATATTTTTTCAATATTTTTATCTTCTCTCTTTTTGTCTACAGATGGATTTAATTATTCTTACATGTGTGCAAGCCCATAGTAGACACTTTAGTTCACATACACAAAGGCGCTAAAGTGTGGAAGAGAATAATCATTTATTGTCCACCATTATGGTAAATGATCAACTATTTAAATAATTGAATCAGTCCATCCCCTTCGCTATTTGGTCACTATTAAATATATCAGTTTTATGGTCTCAGAGACAGTGGGCATGGCAGAACGATGATGTGTCAGACTAAATGTTTATGAAGATGAACTGGCTTGCCTCCCAGTGTATGGGGTGTGTTTTCACTTCCTGCCAAAGCACTCCACTGTGAGTGCCAGTTCTTGGCTGGGATATAGTAAACTGTGCAAATAAAGGAGGGTCAACTGTTCTGATTCACCTTTATTCACACAAGATACTACTAAATGATTCACTTAAATAAAATAATACATTTTTCAATAAGAACCTAAGGTGTACAAGTACAATCACCTCTGAGTAGTAAGATGAGGAGTAGATTTTGGGAGGAGCTGGGAGTGGCAGGGAGAGGCACAGGATCTTTGTCATGAATTCTCTCATTTGTTCCATTCTTTACCAGGTCTAGACTTGTTTGTCCTCTTGCCCTGTTCTTAGTTCTGCTTAGTGTGTTCTTCCCTGAACTTTAACTTTAGTCATTTTTAAAAGATGTACCTAAAGTGTCTGTTTTTTATCTTGTTTGTTCATCACAAGCATTATGGTTTAGATATGAAAACAATATAATCTAAACATTTAAACAGAGTTTAAGTCCTGTCCTTAATAGTTAATTAATTTATATTTGAAATAAGAAGTACTTTCCTTAAAAGCTGGGGAAAGTTACAATGAAAAAAGAGACTGAAGTTAAATCCTGAATATTAACTGCACCTCTACAGTATTTTTGTATATATCAGACAGGTGTGTGTCTGTCTATCTGCTTCTCTGTGAGAGTGTGATTTATCACACCTACCTGAGATGTTACTGCGGACTGCCACAAATTCCTGGTTTCTATGGAGATGTGTAAAATTGAAAAATTAGTAGGTCACATATGATATTCAGACCTGTGAGGCACATCCATCATTCATGTGGTGGCATGCTGTCATTCATAGCACCTAAATTCTGAGAAAGTGCTTTGCAATTTTGTTAAACTTGGTTTATCAGAGAAAGTTAAGAAAAATTACAGTTATTGTCAGAACTGGTGTTTTTAAGCAGTCAGCAGCACAGTAACATATGTTAGCAGAAGGTGCAGTTTCAGTATCAGCAGGCCTTAAGTATAACTGTTTTCAATACTACAGAGATGGACATTTTGGCAGAAGCTTTGTATTAAAGTTCTTGTTTGTGTTTTGAGACCAAAATGACTAGGCTTGTTTCTCCTTAGTTTTCAGTTTTTTCAGATTTTTTTCTATTGGCATGTCAACAGCCAACCTCTACTTTGAAGGGCACCTGGGCAAACAGTGTCACAGGTTTTATAGCCAAAAACTGCAGCAAAAGTGTATGCATTGTTTGCTGCAGCAAACCTCCAGCAAATTACATTAATGTATTTTCAAGTCTATTTGTGTGTTACAAGTTAATCAGTTGATCAAAAAGAATGCATGTGAGCGTGCCAGACGGAGACTCTAGTCAAATTTGAGTCACCAGATCAGAAAAGGGAGGGTCTTGTTTTTAAATGGATTTTAACAAGTTGGAAAAGGTTTTATTTTTTTTGACCTCTTCACGCTTTCACTGGTGGAATGCTTTAGTTGTTTTTGACACATTGGGAATGTTGGGAGTAGGAGGCATTGTCTGCTCCTAAACCAAACACTTTCTCTACTTAAAGGCACTTGTAAACATGTTAAACTTATGTTGAAATCATATAGAGTGCACTTAAGCTCACTCGCTCATATAATCCCTTGCTTTGCTATGGGCCAGGGGAAAACCAGTTTTTCAGCTACACTAAAAGACATTTGGACACATGAGAAAAGACTTAACAGAACTAGTTTCTTTGTATTTTTCACAGGAAATCATACACGATGTTAGGTCACCTCTTATGAATGTCTTTGATGTTCAGAAATACAAAAAGGATTTATCCAGTCGCAGTGATTGTTGCCCTGCTAAAAGGGTCCAGGGCCAAACAAGTATTATAGCATCTGATATGTGCATCCACTTTTGGTTAAGTGAGTCAAATACAACTTTATTTTATATACCGGTAGTTGTTTATGCCAGATTAGCTTTGTGTTAAATTATTTTAGCTTGATACAAAAAGTCTCCAGCCTACACAGATGGATATTTTACTAGACTATAGTATAGTATGCATAACTAAACTACATTGGTTCTACTAATTACTGCATAGCTATGTAGACTACTGTTTGAGTTGTTTTGAACACTAACCCTGTAACAATAAAGCAGAACCCTAGAAGACGTACAGTATAGGAAAGAGTGCATTAGTTACATCACTTAAGTTAGGCTACATATAGAATCAAATGGCACATCAGAATCTATGGGGGGGACTTTTTTTTCTCAGTGGCATGCAATTATTTGAGGCACACCTGACTGTCAAGCAGACCTTCTAGATCATGTTTCAACCTCTTACTTGGGCTAGATCTGAACTGCTCATTCAGGTGGTGGATTGTTAAAAAAGGGCTAGTCATTCCCTGAGGGATCACAGAAAAACACATAAATTATATCTTGTTGTAATCAATATGCTTATAGAGATCTCATCTGCATTCACCGTGTGTTAAGCTGCAAGTCAAGCTATAGGGCAAATTTGGTCAGTACTGAAAACCTTGTATACTGTTGGATTCAGATGGTTGTCTCCAAATGGCATTAACCAAAGCTTTATAGTTTTAAATGATGTATTGTTTGACAAGGAATGTCTCCATTTTTATGTCTTCATTTACGAAAGAGTAAATTACAATAAATGAAATTATTGAGTGAATTATTTGTAAGCTTATAGGAACTTCATCAGTAATTCCATCAATATTTACATGAGATCAACACAGTAAAGAGTTTCAAAAACCATAAGTTCCCTTCCTCTTACAGATCTCACAAACAGTTTGCCACAACTGATTCAGAATGAGCAACATAAGCCACAGAGCCAAGCTGTGACTGTTATGAAATGTGTTGGGCTGGAGCTGCTCTTGTGAAATTTGTACATGTTTGTGGGCCCAGAGGCTATGTGTTTCTACAGGCTGTACAGCGCACGCCTCGTTCTCTGCACCACGCCCTCAGGTGAAGGCTTTTTAAGTGACGCTGCAGCTTTAAGAACAATCACAGGGCTGTGGTGGGGCAGGCCCAGGCACTTTCACTCTGTACCTCAGGCCACAACACAGTGAGCAAACACTCTTGACTTGCGTACATAAGTGCGTGAAAGTCATTCGAGAAGAAATGAGGTGATTGAAAGTCAATCACTAATTCTCACTTATGAACCCTAAGGCAATGGATAAATGTGTTTATACTTTGCCTCAGTAATGTAGGCTCCTTAGCCACATACCGCATCAAAGTAAACTGTCCATGATTAATTGCAGTATCTTCCTCATAGACCTACAGTCATTAAGTCTGCTTGTTAACTAATCTCCTTAAATCTAAATCTGTGTCAATAAATTGATGTAAAAAGTCAAACTGCATAGCTTGGTTTCACTGTGTGACCTTGAATTCCCCAGAGTACTTATGATGATGTAGACAGGAAAATGTACAAATTAATCTTGATGCCTTGTCTTATGACACATCCATCCTAAAGAGTCTCTGCTCTGTTTTAGTAAACCTTTGCTTTCATCTTTGAACACAGCTTTAAATTATGACCCTAGTCACTGCTGATCTTGACATAGCAAACACAGCCTGCAATGTACAAATAAACTCACATACAGTAGTTTTCAACATTCAGTTATGTTCCACATTGATTGTTTTAGAGACAAGTATATTCATTTAAATCTAATAACTAATGAAGGCATTTCCTATTTCCACTCGGGGACTATCAAAAGTCTCTTAAAGTGTGACCTCACTTATAGTCTATTTATACAACCTAAATGGGATAAGAAACCTGTACAGAGAGCACATTCTTGCATTGGCCTTTTCCCTGTGCCACCATTAATTGTGCCTTTTATACAGTAGTGGGCAGCTCCCTCTCTCCCTGTGTGTCTCTGTGTGCAACAAAGCCAGTGTTGTGATGTGAGGCTGTAGGTCAGTGTCTGCTGGAATGTCTTAAGGGTGACTTGTCCCTGTGGGTTTGTCATTCATCTTATGGGCCTTTAGAGTGGAGACAAGCTGGACATGATTTAAGCTACTACATTAAATCTTATATTGGTGAATGTGGTAAAATAAGTAGGTTATTGTGAGTTGGTAATAGTTGTAACCATGACTGTACACAGCAGTAAGCATAGGCATACTATTAAAAGTATAAAACCACCACCACCAGGTCTATGTGTTAAACTATATTGACCAATAGGACAGTTTACAATCAGAATCAAGGCAATAGGCTATTCCTGCCACAGACCAGACTCTGTATAGGCCAGGGTATTGTATTTGTATTGTATTTATATTGTACCTATCCGTGCTGGCTGTGGCAATTAGCCTGTTTCTTTTCTTAGCAAGACCATCTATCTTAAATATTGTCCCAAATCCAGCAATTGCTAGGGAGATATTCTTTCTAAACCAAGGCCTACTAAATGATATTAGAATACAGGAAGTGTCCCCAGAGAGGAGTCAGATAGGCCCTACTGTATAACTGTGTAATAAGTAGCAGGAGCTGGTGGGAGGAGCGGTGACACTACACGGGACAGCCCTGCGCGCACTCCCTCAGTCGCACTTTACTCCTTCCAGGCCGAGGACGCGCGGGGTCAGAGAGAGTGCACTTTGTCATGGGGGACCGGATCACCTGGGGGCTGGGGCTCTGCCTTCTGCTGGGATGCGCCGGACTCTGGGCCTTTAACCTGGACACCGACAACGTGGTGCGGAAGAATGGGGACCCGGGCAGTCTCTTCGGCTTCTCTCTCGCTATGCACTGGCAACTTCAGCCGGTCAGTCAAAGAATGTAAGTGCGCGCGTCAGCCTTAACCCAGGACAATACAATCACCTATTTATGTCAACGTGCTCTGCAACAACCTACTGTAGAATGAAAATACATTTAAGATGATTTGAACTTGCTGAAGACACTTAGGTTAGTTCATTATTTCTAGTAGTGAAACAGGTAGGTAGGGTCAGAAGCAGAAGTTACATTCTTGCAAATGTTGGCATGCGATTTAAACTTGCATGGAAGTCACATTTAAATTTCTTTACATGATTCTACAAACTCTACTCCTCCTGGGTTAACCTGTCAACTGTATTTAAATCCCGGGCTTTGCATTTAGCCCCAAACATTTCAATAGGCCTGTTTGTCCACGTTTAATGGGCACTTAACCAAACGCATTTGTCACAGAAAATAAAAAGCAGCTATCATCTAGTGAGAAACTAATGAAAGAAGTAACCTGAAATATTGCCATGTAGTCTATTAAGTAAAAGGTCAGTTGTTTAATTGTGTTAAATGTATTTAGTTATTTTAAATTGTATAAAAAGAGTCCTACATGGCAAGAAGACTGATGCAGTGAAGCTGGTAGTGGCATGGATGGACCCAGCGCTCTTCAAATCGTGCATGATGCCTAAAGTTTATTGTCTGTGCATGTTGGGACAGGAAGCCATGTTTGTTTTACACCTGACCTGATCATATACATACAGGAGGAATGTGACAGTAGTGCATTTTTGTGGCATATGCAGGATCTGAGAACTTAGGGAACATATTCATAACTTTAGGCAACTACTTTGCTCACCACCTTTCATAGGATTGTGGTAGCGTTTTTCACACTGTGTTCTTGGCATGTGTGTTCTTGTGTCTAACAGTTGGGTGTGCACTGTGAGTCACCAACATTTGCCAGTGGAGCGGTGCCTGTCAGCTCTGATTCTGACTGACACCTGCAGTGTCTCTAGCCCCAGGCTGTGATTGTTATGACGTGAAGGAAGGATGATAATGGAAGCTTGGTGCATTTTGTGTTCTTTTGCAAAGTGGAAATCACCTGTGTATCTGTATTGTATGTAAGTTCAGTTGGTGTGTCAGTGAAGTTATTAAGGTTAACCTCCACTTTAGATAAAAAAACAATTTGATGGATGGTCATAGAACAAAAAGTACATAAATAATTTTTACATCTGGGCACCAGATATCAGCCCTGGAATCAGGCTGGGCTCTCACTCAAAGAAGACGTAACCACAGATGTAACACTTGGCAGTTTTGGAGAATCCCCTTAATTTATACAGTGTTCAGCGGTTAAGAGTTTCAGATGATAAAGCTGGCAAAAATGTATCATGATTTTTTTTCCCCCATACTGATTTTGATCTCACTTTTCAGTTAGATTTTATTTTTCCTGAACTGGATTCCATTATTGATTTCATTAAGATATGGGATTTTAATCATTGCCATGTAATACAAACCTGCTCCAAACCTGTTTTTACTGACAGGATTGTCTGTAGACCTTCCCACAACCATTTCATTGACATGACTCAATCTCCAACCCTATATTACATTTCTGTTATTGCTATTTTTACAAAGTCAAAATAAAAAAAATAAAAACTTGATAATAATAATTAAAATTAGGCATTCCTTTGTCTTCCTATACTTAAACGGTTTTCAACTGGCTATTAGGAGAAGCAAGACCAATAACAACATGAGACCAAATAAAAATATGTCAGTGTAATAAATAACATAATAAAAACGGTGAAACCCTTCTATAACTCTAAAACAATAGATCACATACTGTATTTTGCCAAAGGCCTGTGAACCCACTGAAAATAATCCTGCCCAGTTTTGATCAAAATCCCTCATTTGAGAATCACCCAACTACCTAGAGGGTTCTTTTGGGTCACCCAAAAGAACCCTCAAAGGAAGACCTGTAGGTAGCCAAGTCTTTGTTTTAATTCTGCTCTTATCTTTACTACTACAGTAAATACAGAGAGTTGGATTTCCATATTATTGAGCCTATGTCAAAAATGAATGAAATACAGCTATACCTTCATAGTTTTTTTTTTGCAGTTTTAACAAATACCACTTTAGTTATTGAAATCTGTTCAATTCAATTATTTTTGTCATCACAACAGCAGTCTCGCCTCACAGAGCTTCACAAATTTTTTTATTTAACTAACAGAAAACTTGAAAATATAGTCAGATATAACATATATAAGCATGCACAGAAGCATGCATCTCCCAATGCCACACACAGTGGTATGTATTAGTCCATCTGCTCACACTGGTGCTGCTGCTTCCTGTAGACTAAGGCTGGTGGCATGCGATAAAGCAAACCACAGCCTCACTGTCCAGGAGACCTGCTGACACTGCAGCAACCCTTCAATTCGAAAACAAAACTACTGCAACAATATCGATTATCCATGAGTGCATTAGTTAAATTTCTAACAAAAATTGAATTATATGTGGCTTTTTAGCAAATGGCACAAACCATCTGAACTTTTTCAATATGTGCATGCTGTGTATGTTTTGCGTTTTGTTTTTATTTCAGATTGAAGTCTGTTGAATTATATTCAATATTCTAGCTCCTGAAAAGCCAAACCAGTCTTTTATTCTTGTTTAAGCAGTGTACACTTTTGCATCAAGCTGCAAATGTTCCCATATTAGGGTTGTCCCAGAGCAAAACAGTGACATTTAGATGATGCAAAACTCCAAATGCATTTCAAAAAGTTCATACCCTCCCACATGCACATAGCATCAGTCACTATTACAGAGAGTGTAACTTGTCTGGCTTTCCTTAGGATAATTTAATTCAGACTTCTTTCCTCATATAGTCTGAAGTAAATGTTGTGTGTTGACATCAGTTTACAGTGTGAACTATGACATTCCTGACTTGCTTGATTTATGGCGTAGTAAAACCCTGGGAATTGGATGCCTATGGAGATATGAAGATGGGTGTGGCTTTTGACCTTGTAGTTGTCCACAAAGGCCATCTGTGTGTGGACAAAGATAGAAATCCTAGTCCAGTGAAGCAGAGCATTCAGCTGAAAAGAGCCTTTTGACACTAATACACTGTGTGGACATGGAACATTGGCTTTGGAGGCTCCTTACTGTGTGCCTGTTACTGTGTGAATATGGCCGCTGTGTTGAAATCAGCTATGGAAGAATGTCTGTTCATCTTTCACAATGAAATATGAGGGGGAATGGCATATGGAGTAGTATTTTAGCTAAGTTTACAGTTGATTGCACTTTTTATTTGTCAATGATTTTTTCCATAAAATTATACAGTACAACTTCACTTCAGGGCAGCAGTGGCGCAGTGGTTAGAGCACTCCTTCACCAACCCAAAGATTGGTGGTTTAAACCCATTTCAAACTAGTGTCTACTGTTGTTGTGCCATTGGGCAAGTCATTGTCCGTCTGTGTGAGGGATTGGTGGTATGAGGGGCTGATGTCCAGATTGGCAGCCTTGCTTCCATCAGTCTAGGACACATGTGTCAAACTCAAGGCCTGCAGCCCAAATGTGGCCCGCCATGTCATTTTATGTGGCCCATCAAGGTCAATTAAAATGTATGACTCTCTTAAAATGTCAGTTATGCAGTTACACAGCCATATTTTTACATCTATGCAAGTGCATATGCAAAATTTGTAACTTAATACAAAATAAATGCAGAAACAGTTAATTAACTAGTTAAAAAAAAGTAGTTAATTTACATTACATTTGGTTACATTAAGTGATATTGATACTGTCTTACAGTTACATCTGGCTCCTTGAGCGCAACCATTTTGCTGATGTGGCCCTCAGTGAAAATGAGTTTGATACCCCTGGTCTAGGACATCTGTGGCTGCAGTACCACCAAATAGGGAGTGAATGAAATTGCAAAAAAAAAAAAGTTGCAAAGTCACATTGCAAAATTGCAAAGCATCTGGAAAAGAACTATAAAATAAGTGCATGATTATAAAGCTTTGTTGTCACGTTTTACTATTATTGCTGAATGTTAGCCCCATAGTTTCACCATTTTGAATGTAACAGCCTTATCTAACACTATATGAATCTTGCAGGCTCCTGGTTGGTGCACCAAGGGCAAAAGCGCTGAGGGGTCAAAAGTCTAAAGTGACCGGAGGACTGTACACCTGTGACATGAGCTCCACCTCTTCCTCATGTAACAGAGTCATCTTCGACAATCAAGGTTAAAAATCCGCTTAGTCATTTTTACATGTACATTTGTCATTTACTTCTGTTGGCATAATACTTATTTATGGACCATCTTCACCGTAGAGGATCTAAAAACTGAAAACAAAGAAAACCAATGGATGGGAGTGTCTGTCAGCAGTCAAGGGCCAGGTGGCAAGATTGTGGTATGATTTGTGTTAGATATTAAGAAACATATTTTGATTGATCAACAACTGACTAACTATTTTTTCTTTTTTGGTGGCAGACCTGTGCTCATCGATATCAGGTCAGAAGTGCCATTAACACTGCTGGAGAGTCCCGTGACATCACAGGCCGCTGCTACATGCTCAATCAGGATCTGACCATTAACGAGGCCTCAGGGGCAGGTGAGGGTGGGGGCTGGCACTTCTGCCAGGGCCGACCCAAAGGCCATGAGATGTTTGGCTCCTGTCAGCAGGGTGTAGCTGCTATCTTCGACAGTGACTTTCACTATATAATTTTTGGCGCTCCTGGAGCATATAATTGGAAAGGTAAGAAAGGTGATGTGTATCAACACCACAACATCCATCCATCCATTTTCTTCTGCTTATCCGGGGCAGTTAACAGTTACACTAATACAAACAATTTTTCTTTACATTCCAGGTATAGTTCGATTAGAACAAAGAAATGACACTTTTATTGAAATGGGCATCTATGAAGACGGTCCTTTTGAGCTTGGAGATGAAAATGAGAAAAATCCAAATTGGATTCCAGCTCCTGCTAACAGTTACCTTGGTAAAATACCTTTAGTACTCTTTGACTGTTCTTATGTGTAACCACTATATTCATTTAAGGCCCACCTTCCCCTGCAGGCTTCTCGCTGGACTCTGGTATGAGTCTGACTAAGAAAGGCCAGCTGACTGTGGTGGCCGGAGCTCCCAGAGCCAACCACAGTGGAGCTGTGGTACTGCTGAAAAAAGGAGGAGAGTCCACTAGGATTGTCATTGAGGAGTACACTTTGGAAGGGGAGGGCTTGGCCTCCTCTTTTGGATATGATGTTGCTGTTCTGGACCTCAATGGAGATGGGTTAGTAATACAAATATATTATAAAATGTATTTGTAATGTTAGTCTAATGAAGCACTGCTTTGTTAGTTGGGAGGATATTGTAGTGGGGGCCCCTCAATATTTTGAGAAGGATGGAGAAATTGGAGGAGCCGTTTACGTGTACGTTAACAAAGCTGGAAAATGGAACGAAGTCAAACCCACACGAATCGATGGCCCTCAGGACTCCATGTTTGGTCTTGCTGTGGCAAACATTGGTGACATTAATCAAGATGGTTATCATGGTGAGATGTTTTATTGTGATTTATGTTTAACTTCTAAAGTAATACATTCGCATCTTAATAAATGTTTTTATTTATTCCATTTTAGATTTTGCTGTTGGAGCTCCTAATGACAATAATGGTGTCGGAAGTGTTTATGTATACCACGGATCTCCAAAAGATCTGAACTTCAAAAAAGCCGCTCAGGTAAATCTTAAATTTCCACATTGTGGGACAAATAAATGTTTTCTTATCTTGTAAATGTTTTTCTTATCTTATAGCAGCATTATTGACAACCTAACAATCAACCATTATCTTTAAACAGTATCACTCTAAACACTTGTATTATGCTTTATTAGATTTTGTCTGGGGAGGATGTGGGGATGAAGATGTTTGGTTATTCTTTGGCGGGGAACATGGATCTGGACAAGAACTCATACCCAGACCTTGCAGTTGGCTCTCTGTCTGATGCTGTCTTTCTCTACAGGTGAGTAGGTGTCTGTAATTGTAATGCTCTTTATTATGCATGGTAACATTCATATTGTATATTATTCCAGGGCGCGGCCAGTTATCAGCATTGATAAGAGAATTACGTTCACACCTAAAGAAATTGACCTTACGAAGAAGAACTGCGGTGACAAAATTTGGTATGTATTGATTCTCCAAATTCTCTGATTTGACAAACAAGGAATTTTTTTCAAAATAATACTTTTTAAAAATACTTTCTTCAGCGTTAATGTTGAGGCTTGCTTCACCTACACCGCCAATCCTCCCAGTTACTCTCCCAGGCTGAGTAAGCTCTTCTACAATGTTGTAAATGTATATAGTATTCAAAAAACATAAAATAACTGAATTCAATAATTTAGCGGTCAGTTACTCCATGGAGGCAGATGCTGAACATCGTAAAAACCGACTGGCCCCGAGGGCCTCTTTCCCTGATAACAGCTTTGAGTCAAAAGGCACCATGACCTTGGACAGTAAAGGCAAGACAAAGTGTCTGAAACGTCAGCTTATCATGCAGGTAATTGTGGTACATGGCAGTACACACAAATATGGAATCTTTATTATTTATACAAAAATGTATCTGACTAATGCTTCTTACAGGAAAATATTCGAGATAAACTGCATGGTATCCCTGTGGATGTCTCTGTTAAAATCGAAGATGCCAAACGTAAACGCAGACAGAGTGTAGCCTCACCAATGCCTGTTCTTGATGCCAATGAGCCCAACTCAATCCGCTCAGAGGTAAAGTAATGACTCTAGATTTATAATATTGACTCCTTTAAACGTAATACAGAAGTGTTATTGTCTTGTCTTTTGATCAATACAGGTGCATTTTCTGAAACAAGGTTGTGGTGATGACAATGTGTGTGAGAGCAACCTGCAAGTCAAATATCGATATGGCTACAGAACGACAGATGACGACACTTTCACTCCATTAAGCATGTAATACATACAAATAGTAATACAAGTAATAACATTGTAACCCCTGAGTGTTAATATAAAATTACACTTTAATTATTGCTGTTAGATGACTGGATCAGAGTGTTCTTGTAGGGTATTCCTGTTTTCATCAAAATAGTTTAAAAGTGGAGGTGCGATGTGTGTGAGGTTGCCCACACCTTAAATTAATGGTGGACTTCACAAAAAGACACCCAGTGCTAATTATGTTAAGCCTAAAAGTATTTAATAGTACATCACAATATAAATTAATTACTCACCTTTTGCTTTGTTAAAGGGAGGATGGTGTGCAGGTGATTTCCTTAAGTGACCAAAAGGAGATTGCGTTGGAAGTGACTGTGACCAATGAGAATGGCGATGATGCATATGAAGCCAGTGTGAACGCCACTTTACCACCTACTCTCGTCTACTCAGCCTATCGCAGTTCACCTGATGTAAGGTTCATATGAAGTGAATATGAAGATTCAACTTTTTACGCCAATCTAACTTATTTATATTGATTTTAAGCACCCTGTAACATGCATAGCTAATAAAGAGGGAACTAAAACGAAGTGTGAACTTGGAAATCCATTTAAAGGAAAGGCACAGGTGAAAAAAAGATGGCATTTCTTTTTCTCACTTTATTTGTTTGCATTTTAATTTTTGTTTTACTGCCGTTCATACAGACAACCTTCTACATTATCCTGGGCACAGCAGGGATCTCTCTTAACACAACTGAGGTGGAAATAGAACTGGTTCCTTATACGTAAGAAACCACTTTTGTTTTTATTTTATTTTGAACTATCACAATTCAAAATAACCAACATATAACTTTTTTTCCTTCTAAAAGGACCAGCCGTCAGACTATGATCCCTGTCATGGCAAAGGCCAAGGTGGCCCTCCTACTGCAGCTGTCTGTTTCAGGGTATGGAGCAATTGTGCATATACTCAATTACTTTTTAAACATATAGTTTTATTCTGTTATTTCATTACAACTATTTTATTCTTGGATTTTAGTTTGGCCAAGCCATCTCAGGTGTACTTCAGTGGAAAGGTCAAAGGGGAAAGTGCTATGAAAACAGAGAGTGACATTGGCAGTGCCATAGCTCACCAGTTCAGAGTGAGTAGGACTGGTTGTTTATGTTCAGTGTGTAATGTTTAAACATTATTCAAGCTGGCCTCACCTGCCCTCTTGTTTGTATGTGTTAGATTATCAATCTTGGGAAGCGACTGACAGACTTTGGCACTGCTTCTCTTGAAATTGACTGGCCAAAAGAAACTGAAGATTCTAAATGGCTCTTGTATCTGACGAAAATAAGCGCTACAGGATTGGACCTCTTTGACTGCTCTCCAAAGAGTGTAATCAACAGCCTAAAAGTGGTCAGTGGAAATATTATCGCTATGATATATTAGACTTCAAATAGTTGTTTTTTTTTAAAGTACTTTTTTGACGTAGGAACACAGCAAAACGAGAAGCAGAAGAGCAGTAACAATTAAAGACGAGGCCACACTTTCACGACTAGTTGACAAGAAATACAAAACTTTGGTAAGATTAAGGGTGAAACCTTTGAGTTATTTGTCTTTTATACTGTATATTAATTGGGTTTTCCTGTACTGACAGTCCTGTGACAGTGGAGCAAAATGTGTGAAGATCAAGTGCCCCCTGCGGGGCCTAGACAGTAATGCAGTTATCACTCTGAGCTCTCGCCTCTGGAATGGCACTTTTATAGAGGTAGAGTTTGGTCATAATATCTTATTTGAAAGAAAAAATAAACTAAAATGCATTTTAATTTTTTTCTGCTCAGGAATACTCGGATTTACATCATGTGGAAGTGGTAGTGAAGGCGTCTCTTACCATTTCTAGCACATTAAAGAACACAAAGCTGCAAAATGCTCAGACAGCAGTAAATATACATGAATTTTTTGATGCAATGAATTTCCTTTTCACATGTTTTTCATAATAAAGCACTGCTAAAATCTCTCCCTGTCCACAGGTGAGCCTGACTGTGTTCCCAGAGCGGCGCTCAGCCCAGTACGGAGGGGTGCCCTGGTGGGTCATTGTGCTGTCCATACTGTTTGGGCTGCTTTTATTGGCTCTGCTGGCTTTTCTTCTTTGGAAGGTAGGACACAAACCAGGAACACACCATTGGTTCTGAAATACAGCTATAGTAGGTAGAAATGATTAAACTGAAGTTGAACTTAACAATATTCCTCTCCTCAGTGTGGAGTCTTTGACAAAAAGAATAAGGAGGATCCTTCAGAAAAAGAGAGACTGACAAATGCATAAAAGAACAGGGTAAAATTACCCAGCTTCAATTAAAAGTTTATTCGAGCAAACCGATTACTTGCTGTGTTTTGCTGAAAGAGACATCATTGCTTTTGGATGTTGGGTTGCCTTTGGAATCTATTCAATTATTCACTTAATTTTTGGCCTATTTTTCCACACAAAGTAAAATGTGTGACTACATTTTACTTGCATGGCTAAAGGGTGACAGTGTAATCTGCCAAAGCTTGGTTCTCTGCTGTAAACATCTGGTTTTGTTCTAGTGATGTGTCATTTTCATTTCTTGCACGATCTGGTGGTCCTTTTTCTCAGAGCACTTCACTGCATTTTGGCTCTTGTCTTCCATAACATGGCTTTCTAATCTTAACAGATGAGGTGTTATTACTAATGTTAAATCCTTTTGCAGTGTGGCTTTTTTGAGCGGGCCAAACATGAAGACAAGATTCCCAGTTACAACGCTGTTCGGATCAAACGGGAGGAAAGGGACATCAACAGTAAGAAATGGGAAAAGGTGGAAAAGCAACCCTGGATGACAACTTGGCAAGACAGAGGACATTTTTCCTAACCATCATTGAGTTGCACATGGACTTATTTTAATGGATTTCTTACATCTTTGCATTTGCACATGATGGATGCTAACTGTAACATTAACTGTAGGTTGCAACAGAACAAAACATTGTAGGACTAAACCACATGATCAAGCATAAAGTCTGTATTTCACTGGGTGGGAGTTGTGTGGGATCATACTTCTCCTGCACAAGTGTCTGTGGATGTTGCATTTCAGTGTTGACTTGGGAGGGTGGGTTTTGTACGTTTTGTATTTATTTTTTTTAGGGGCACTTTTGTTACTGTTCTACAAGCCAAACCCATGACACAACCATACCATGCTTTCTTTCATTTAAAATGTCTCATTGTTTTATCAGATCTCATCCGCTTTGATTTTACAGCAAAAAAGAACATTATGTGCGTTACTGAAATATTGCAGCTGTAAATATTGTTTTGGAATAAAAAATAAATTGTATTCATTTGTTTAGAGATTAAGAACAAAAATCTGAATTGGTAGAAAAAAATGCATAGATATGAGTTCTTAAATATCATACTTTATTAAAATCATAAATAAAAAACAGTATTTAAATATTTATATAAAAAAGCCATATATAGACAATCTGCTGGTGCATCTGGGGTATTATTGTAAGTTGTGTAACACTTGTTAAAATATGTACATTTCAAGTTCACATCTGTGTGGCATTTTAGACCCTCATGCAGGTGGCAAAGGCATTTGATTTACAGCAGTGACTCAGTCCGGATGGTGCCTCTCTTGGATTCCCTGTGAGATTTCTTGCCCTCTGTCGCGTCTGTGTCCCTCACCTCCCTGAGCCTCTTGTCCCTCTCTCGCTGCTCCTTTTCCTCACTTTTCCTCATGTCCTTGAGCTTCTTTTTCAAATATGAGCGGTCGTTGTGATTGCACACACCCAGAGCCTGTCACAAGGAGTGCAATAAAACAATCAGTCAATAATTAATCCCAATTTCATCACACTCCTCTTGAGCAGAAAAAAAGTTGATCAGTAGCTGAAATATATTCAAGAGTGTCGAAACACTGGCACTCTAGCAATTAACAGTTTAAAATAAAATATCTTTTGAAAGGTGCTCAAAATGGTGCCCATTCATGTACTTCAGCATGTTGCATGCAACATTTTAAGGACTCTTCCCATTCAAACATTGTTAATTGTTCATCTCTATGGCAACAGCCCTCATTTCTCTTTCTGAAACCCCAATGATAAACAGGAAGATGAGACCCATGAAAACTTTGTATACATCTCTAAAATACTTAAAACGTATGCAATATTTTCTTTGTCTTGAGCCAACCTTCAGTTTATCAGTATCCATGTCGAGAAGCTGCTCCCCGTTCACACCTTTGGCAGAAAACTCTGCTGCATACTGTTCCATACTCATCCCCACCAGCCACCGACACACCTGCTGACTGCTCCACTCAGTCACTGGGAGACTCTGCCATTGGTTGTTGTTATTGGTAGGAATCAAGTCATCATCCAAGGTCTAACAATAAAAAGGCAGCAGTGAATTAATTATGTAAACAAAAAGATGAATTGGTGGGGACGTGTTTCATGCAAGGAGAGGAAAGGACAGGCTCACCTCAGTAGATGAAAAGGTAAAAGTGCAAGAGTGCCCAGACAAAGAGTGATTAGAGACGTGACCCACCATGCTGGAGCTCCCCAGGGGAAAACCAATGCACTGCAACCAAGAACAAAACTAACCTCTGGCGTCCTACAGCTCAACTGCATGCTCACCTTGTCTATTCAACAAAGTTATTCTGCTATTTGCCATGCAGGAGAGATCAGGATATTCAGACAGCTAGTAAGCAAGTAAAGCTTATTGGTTTCCATACCTGGTCTCTTCTTCCAGTGGTCAGATACGGCAGGCTGCTGCTGGACAAGGACCTAAGCCTCTCATTGTTTTTCTCCTGATCCTCCCCCTTCTCCGAGCCTTTATCCCCAAACCAGGGGAAGGGCAGACATGAAGGCATAGAGGAGACTGAGGCCGTTGGAGAGATCCCAATAGGCTCATCTCCCAAGTCGCCACAAGAACTTCTGCAAGGAAAAGTACAAAAAAAGGAAAATAAAGAAAAACGCACACACATGTATGCACACAATTTCAGACTGGTTACTCCGATTATATACCTGCTTGCCATGGATTTTCTACTCTTTTTTTCACTCTGCCTTTTGTTGAGAGACTTGCGAAGACGACTTGAATAAACAAAAATTGTCAAATTAGTTTACAGCCAAGACAATTTGTTGACAAAATATATTTACCGGAAATTGGGGAACTTCCTCTTGGATTTTCTAGAGGAGGAGGAGGACTTGAGAGGTGAGCTGGTGTCAGTGATGTAAACGGGAGGTGTGGACACAGAGATGGAGGGCAGCTGAGGGCTGTGGGTGGAGAAAGAAGACGTGCTGGACAGGTCACTTCTGCTGGCTCGCTGTAGTGCAGTGGGAGCAGGCAGTGACTGTGTATCCACTGATTTTTGTTGTGCTACTTCCTATAACATGCAGTTTGTTAAGAAGTTAGAAAGACACATTTCACAGACAAAACCATTAATAAAAGTGTTTAACGCCTGTGTCTGACCTGTCGTCGGAAGCTCTCCCTCAGTTTGTCCCGGGAGGGTGGATGGCGCTTAGATTTCTGGGCCAGTTGAGCCTTGGCGATGTGAGCACTGCAGTCTAGGAGTCCTGTATCAGGGACCAAGCTATACCATTCACCATCTGAGGGACAAACAAAAACTAAGGTTTAATGTTATAGCCAAAGTGAATATATAACCAAGGCTTCATACAAACCAGTTTCTGACATGTTGTTGCTCCTTCCAGATGAAGATTCTCTTGCTTTTTGCTGTGTACACAAGGAGTATCAAAATATATGATAGTTTCAGATCAAAAGTTACTGATGGAATTACAAATCTCTTCTCACCTGAACAGAGAGTTTTTCCATCAGTTCTTGGTGCTGCTCCTGTTTCTGCTCCAACTCCCTCCTCAGTTCTGCTTCCCTTTTCTCTGCCTCCTCCACTCTGGAAAAATGTTGTTAAAAGTGTTTATAAAGGTTTATAAACTATATTTATATGGTGATGCTACTATTGAGCAAATCTAAATACCTGCTCTGGTATTCCCGGAGCAGTCTTTTGGCCTTGCTGTATTTGATCTCCAGGTTTTCTGATTGGCTCTGGGCATCTGCCAATCTCTGGCTGACAACTCTGCAAAGTGTCTGGGCCTCCTGCCAATACCTGGACAAAAGAAGCGAGATAATTACTTGCCTTTCTGTTTGATCTAAAAATGATCATATTTACCAACCGGACACATTGACAACATTTATACAACTATTTGAGCAACAATTTTTATATAGAAATCAGGTTAGCCGCAGAGATGAATGTACTAAAATAATAAGAGGCATCTACTTCTCCAGTTTGCCAGCCTTCTCTTCTTCATCTTCTATTTTCTGTTCAAGCTCAGCTTTCTGGTTCTGCCAACTAGCCTGCTGCTCCTTCAGTGTGTGCAACTACAAAACAACATGGCACAATATTATGCATGGTACCAATTTTAAACCAGGTCAAACTTTAAAACTGCTTCACATTTGTTTTCATGGGTTTTGTAATACTTTTACAATAAAACTTTTATGTTCACCATCTAACAAGTTGGAATAGAACCCTGCTACAAAACAGTCCCCAACCCAGTTATGCCACAAATTACAACAAGTAAAGACATAAAGCAGGGATGAACAAGGGCTGTGCCTCCATAAACTGCGCTTTTTCATACACATTTAAATAGGTCAGTCTCCAAATGTGGATGCAAAGATGGTGAATTACAACGAAAGCCGCAGTGGTTTCTGTGAGAGCTCAATCTAATGGAGTGACCCACCTTTTCTCGAGTGCTCCGTAGTTGGTCTGTTCTGACTCGGAGTTTAACCTGGAGCTATGAAGTTAAAAATATAGATCACACTTTGTCCTCATCTGTTAAACCTTAAGTTGCCGATACAACATACCTGCTGGTACTTGAGGTGTAGTTGGTGGTTATCCAGACTAGAAAGCTGTGACACATCATCCTCCTCCTCATCATCGTCACCCAGCGAGTTATATTCAGTGTAGCTTTCATCGTCTTCACATTTACTGCATCTCTGCCCCTGATACATTATCAAAAATGTTGTCTCTTAATGTTGAAAGTCAGTTATAAACCAGACTTTTGAATTATCTTACAGTATGGGAAGATTTCTCCATCTCTAGGCTTTCATTAATTAGCCTTGCCACCTCACTCTCCACACCTTCCTTTTCACGACCAATCAAAAACCTGTATTAAATAAAATCAAGCAGTTACATTTAAAGCTATTATTATCCAGCGTAATACGAATTAAGAGTTAAAAATACAAAACCCAATGCAAAATAAGCAAAGAGCACTTACTTGACCAGGCCTGATGTATTCTTCAAAATAGTGGCTGCAAACAGCTGGGAGACTCCAACTAAACTGACGCCATCCACTTCCACAATCTGGTCATTCACTTGAATCCTAGCACACAGAACATACATTTACAATTCTGTACATCACAGTGTGTTGTACATTTTGTTGCCCGATTCTACACAATCTCTGCATGTGCATGTCTCTTCTCAAAATGACTTTTAGAGCAAATACAACTGCATACCTTCCATCTTTCTTTGTTGCACCGCCTTCAGTGACAGATTTGACGAAGATTCCAAGCTTCTCCAGTCCTTGATCAGCACCTACACCCATTCCTATGATGCTAATTCCCAAACCCTCTTCTCCTAAAAACAAGTGTTTGTGATAAACTTTAACCACCGCAGCTTAAAAATAGCACAATCTGACTTTCAAGTTTAGAAACCTTTTTCGATCTCCACAGGAAAAACATCCATCTTTTCCACACGCTTTTCCAGCTCATACTCCGCAGAGGCAGACACTGGGTCAATGTCATCATTGTGTCTGTCATACTCAGCATTTGAGTAAGTGCTGAAAACCTAAGGGACAGTTGATAAGAGTTGTGAATATATCTTTAGAATGCACTTAAACTACCCCAAAATTACACTGATGCCAAGTAAAAACTATATGCATCTTCTTTGCGATTGTGTCAAAATAACACAACTAAGTACAAAATACTTCTTAAGTTTACACAAACTGATTAAATTTGTGGTACTGTTAGTAGGCCGGTCTTGATAACTACTATATTTACTTGTCACTCAAATGAAAGCTGGAACACTACATTTCAAAGCTCAATATTTATCGTGTGCATTTCTTGCAATAGTAAAGCGGTTTCTGCAATTTTTCTTTGATGTAATACAGCAAGATTTGCAGAGGGGAGGAAAAAATTACCTCCAGGACTAATTATTGGTTAATTCTGTTATTTGTTTGAGCTCAGGCCTTTTAATGAGACTGCATTTTAAAAAGTAATTGCTGCATTATTGTTAATGTATCAGAGGCATAAAGTAGTTTCAATATATCAGAATAACAATGCATCGTGATTCAAAATGTGTTATCATGAGAGGCCTAACTGTTAGTAAATGCTGTTATAGGTAGGAATGTTTTCATTGCCTGTGAATAGACACCTCTGACACACTGAAACATGCAGGATCCTGCCTCTCCTCATTCCATGTGGCTTATAAACATAGCTTTAGGCACCATTATACTTTTTAAACCTATAATGTAGATGCTATGCTCAGAAATACTGCTGCATTTAAACTGAACCGTGGCCAGCACAGATAAAGCTTTTTCTTCCTTACTTTGATGGGTGCTGTGGAGAACTTGACCTTTCGTTTTCCATCTGGAGTCTCTTCTTCAGCACTAGACCCAAATTCAGGGATTCCAGGGATTTCCTCATATTCCAGAACAGACTGCTCATTCGGGGGCTGGTCTCCTGTCGTGGACTGAGCGTCTTGGACATTCATAGAAGCTTCATTCTTGATCCCACTAGAGTTTGCACATCCCACCCTCTCCTCTTCTTCCCCTACTCCCTCCTCAGTGCTATATCTCTTCTCCACCTCCTGCAGCCTGCTCACACTTCTGTCTTCACTCACCACACTTTCATCATACTTTTCTTCCAATTCACCTTTCTCCAAACTGTTCAACTCTTGGTCAACAACTTCTGCTTGCATCCCCGCTCTCTCCTGTGTCACTGAGTCGCTCACTCCTGCAGACATGTTCGCTGGTTTAAGGGACTCTTCTTCAGCTTGCCCCTCCCATTTTGTGCTCTCTTGCTCATACAAGTCTACACGGTCATTTTGATCCTCCGTTTTACATAGCATACCTTCAGTGAACTCATTTTGTTTGAGCTTCTGTAGGTTAAGTTCTTCAAACACGTCATCCACCAAATCCTCCACTATACAAGGTGCCATGTAATTCACAGATATCTCCTGCCAGCCTTCCTCCGTTTTATTGTCCGTCTCCCCATCACTTTCAGAGGACCCGTTCTTTAGGTCAACTAGCTCAGCCCTCACAGGTTCCTCACTTGTCAGATCTAGGTCTAGATGTACTTTTTCACCTTCATAATGGTCCCCTTGTGTTATTTTATTTATATGTGATATTGAAGGTTGATCAGGTGGGCCAGGGCAGATAATAGGGGTGACTGAATCTTCATCTGGATCACTGGCTCTGGTAGATTTATGGTGACCTGCCATAGAGACCTGCACAGAAGGCTGAGCTGAAGAAATATTTACGATGGGAAGGTTTATGAATTTGTCTTTATCTAAACCATCCATCTCCGCAGACTTCATGTCTTTATCCTTATCCCAGGAGCTGTCACCGTCTCTGGGGTAATCGACTTCGTCCGTCCCCCTACTCCTCCTAATGCTGTTTGAACCACCAACGGGCACTGCCATTAGTTTTGTCTCAAACAGCTTGCGCGTTACGCTGAACTTCTGTGCCAGAGCTGCCCTATCAATATCCTTTATTTCGTCTGACCTGTTCTTCTCTTGTAGAAAGGAATCAGGAGTGGAGAGGCTTGTGGCAGTGCTCCGGACAGATGAAGAACTGACAAATGAACGCCGGGTTGAGGGAAAAGGTGAAGTTGGAATTGGTTTTTGAGGTGAAAGTGCTGGTGTGCATCCTGCATTTTGTCCATCCGGCTTAAGCTGTTGACTATCCATTTGTAGAAAGATGTTTTGACTAATTTTGGCTCCCCTAGTGCTGCCAACCCGCCCTCTGCTTACCGGGTTGCTGCTTGTTTGAGACATGATTGGGTCTGACAGGCTGGGTGGTTGTCGGCTTGGGTGCACAGTGGACTGCTGAGCCCCAGACTTTAATGTGATCCCAGTGTCAAATGAGCACTTGATGGCATGGAAGTCAGAGTTATAGGTTTTTCGGTGAGGAGAGGCACTCCGGCCTTTGCCGTCAGTCCTCATCATTTGGGATATCTTTGAAAAAATAAGAACTTGAAAAACTGCTCACTCTATGTTACAGTTAGAAGCTGGTTAATTGATGCAAATGAAACACTGGAGAAGACAGCTGCTGACTTAAAATGCTACTCCATGCAATAGATGGCTGCTGGGCATAAAGTTCTGGGTTTGGTGGTGTACCACAGTCTTTCAATTTTCTTACATTGACACAAGGCTTCCTTGGGGAAACAAAGGACACAATCAAAATTAACAGGTTTAGGCTAAACAACAAAAAGTCGCACTGATGCATTTTGATACTTACAGACATTAAGAATTAACAAAAGGCCGGATCCAAAAACACCAACAGAGCCAAGTCTGCACCAAACAGCCACAGGTGTGCAACTGCACGGAGGCTTTCAAATAACCTCGGACATCTGAAATCCAGCAGGTCATGGACATTTAGGAGGCCATTAAAAATCTCCGACCAGCAAAAACTTATTACCTTATCAAACCTTATCAATCAACGCTCAGACACAAAGCCCTTTACCTGATTTGAAAAAGCCAATTCACAAATCGATTAGTTTCATAAAGGGTCCATACATTCCAGTAGAAGAAATTACAACAACTACTGAAGATTCACAATAAATGCAGTCGATCGGAAATAGTAATTAGGTCACAATTATTTACATCGACTTAATAACTTGTCTAGTCGTGTATTTTATCATTTGATATGATTAATTTCTTACCCAAAGCGTTGTCTGTGCTGATGGCTCCCTTACTGCGATAAATAGCCTACAGACAGATGGCGACTCATGTCCCTAAAAACTGTAAATGGATTATCCCGGTTAATCCCGTGTAAACTGCTCCACTATGAACACCAACGACGAGCAAATAAATGAGCCTAGTGGACGGTGAATTGATTGCATCTTTAGCATATCTTGTTTAACCTGTCCAAGAAATCCCATGGCCAGAGATCATCCACCAGACTGCAGGTTTAAACAAGCCTACATCAACCATTAGTTTAGATAAAGAGCCTAATTCTATTGTAAACATTATATTTATATCCTTTATGATGTACAAGTAATAAAATAATCTCTAACCTGACTCTAAAATCAAGTTTGTGCCACCCCCAAGCCTGGATAAAGGGTCGTCTTAGGAAGGCCATTTTATACTAAACTAAATTTGAAAATCCAAATTTGAATATTCATTAGTTTGACCACAATGTATCTAATAATGTTACATTCACTTACCTTTATTAGTCTTTCAGGGTCCTTGCCAGTTTTGTCGTCTGTCATGTAAAATCACATTTAATGGTAAGCTTTGAAAATTAACCTGTGTAACCATCACAATTACAACTTGAGCAACAATGCCTCACCTGCAGAAAAACAGTGCCTACCTATGCATCTCCAGTGCTTCCCCAGTGCCTGGTGACTCCAGTGCTGGTGCTATGGTGCTGTACTGGACCAGACTGGACCGAGCAGAGTGGTACTGCTCAGTGTGACCTGGTTCTGATTGGAGACTGTTGTCCCAGGTGGCACAGGGACCTAGTTGATATAAATACTGGCCAATCACAATCAAGCGTTGTTTTGAATGAGGGTAAGTGAGGGAGGGGAGGATGGAGGGAAAGTGAATTGAAAGTAAGGAGTGAGGGAGTTATATCAGGGTAGATGGTGGATAATAGAGAATGGGGCAGAGATGAGATATAGAGGACATTTAAATATGTACTATGTAACTTTTCTGGTGGGTGGTTAGCTACCTTGTTTCCATGGATAGGTAATTTTAACTTATCTACACAGCAGTTATTTCATAAGTGGTATTTCTGTTGCTCAGGAATACTTGAAAAACATTCACTCTGACTTGAGTGGGCTAATCTTTCCATAGATCTGACCTGCAACTTTGCCATCTGTTGTCACCTGTGTCCATGGAAATAAAATAAGCTTAATTCTGTGGGACATTCCTGAACATTCCTAGGAAACCAATAATATCTCCATGCAGACAAGCAGGTGGTGAACCCTCCTCAAGAAAGGTTACATAATGTGTCTTTAACTCATGGGTAAAATATCTTTAGAATGTGGTAAAATAAATCCCAAAATATTCTATAGCCTACAGTATAGATGAAGAATCTATTTTACAAACCACAGACTGAAGGATAAGTAGACCTAAATATAAATGTATTTGTTATGCTGTAAGGCCTCTGTGACCTTTTACAATGGTGCATGCTCAGTTTCCCTCAAAGAATATTTTCAGAATTCACTGCAAAATGTTGAACACACTTGTCCTGAAGAGGAACACTGTGGCTTGACTTTTATTGTCTTTTATTTTGAGGATGAGATACAGCTGAGGAGGTTTGGCAAAAGGATTAGAAGACTTAGAATCACAGGAGGTTTCCCAATGTGCGTCATCATTACAGAGTTTGTCCACAAGAGTGCAGAGTTGTTATGCTGATGATTCAGATATGCAGTAGATACTCCAAGAACACAGATAAAACTGTCATGAACAGAAATTACAGTTGTTAAATGTGAACCTTAATCAAAGATTAAACAGCAATTTCTATGTCTGTAGTCACAACCATGGTCTTTTTCAGTTGGTATCAAAGACTGTTCAACATTATTCGGTCTTTAGTTAATGAACAATGTGAACATTCAATTAACACCAAGGCGTTGTAAAAGTCACACACTGATAGTCAAAGTGTAGGGTTTGTATAGGCTGAATTTAGCAGATAGACAAGCCCCATATGGTTATCTGTTCAGTCGGGCGCAGTGATTTCGCCTCACAGGGGGAACAGCTCAGAGTCTGAATACATAAATGTTGGCTCCACTCTCTCGCTCACATCACACACAATCAGCTGAGTGACTGTATGTGAGCTGTGATTGAGCCAAACATGCCTCTAAATGAGGCATTATTACATAATAATAAATGAATAATATATTGAACCACTTAAACACAATTGCTGCCATAAAGATAGCTATTTTTCTTTTATTGTGCAACAGTACAATATGATTTGCATTGATTTGTTTTAAACCAGAATCCCTGCTCATTGCCCTGTTTGTATATTTGTGTGTGTTTCAGTGTATCATTTCCCCTTTTAATGAAAAGTGATGGTCTCTTCCATCTTAAAAATAAAATATACACAAAGCCAGATTTCCAAGGTTATGGAAATATTATCTGCTTCTAACTAAGCCATTGTAATTGTAAAGCTACAAAACCAAGCCCATAAAATATTGTGAGGAATATCTGTACTAAAGTAAAGTGTGTTATTCATATTAAAAAAAATTCAAATACTTCTCATGGGTCAGGATGTCTGGTGTTGACATTACACAAATAGACTTTAGCTAAATTTAAGCTGAAGATGTACTCCACCTCCCTTGGGTCGTACAGCCACGCGTGTGAAGTCTGAGCAGCCTTAAGTATGCACACACTTTCAACAGATGAACATGTGCTTGCTTACCTGATGAACACAATTGTAACTGTCTCTGCTGGCATATATGTCTAAAATCTAAAAAAAAGAAAAGCATATTATATAATTGTACCTGATTGCATTTAAGGTTATACACAATACAGACTTGATCAAATGCAGCACTTGCACCCTTCCATATGTACTTGGGTATGTGTCACAGACAGCTGCAGTGTCCCTGGTCTTTATCAGCCGGGTAATATGCCCACCCTACAATTATCTGCACAGCACGCTGCAGGAAGCCTCTCTTCTTAACATAAGGAACTATCAAAAGGCCTTTGAAGTTATTTAGATGTAGGCTATAGCTGAAAATACTGTCAACCAAAACAATCACAGGAGAGTAAAATAACTACAGACTGCATGTTATTATTGTTTTACTATTTAAAACATGCCCCAATGCCAACAATGACTGAAACTATATATAACTATAACAATAACAATAACTATAACTATATATATATATATATATATGTATATATATATATATATATATATATATATATATATATATATATATATATATACACACACACACACACACACACACACACACACACACACACACACACACATATATACATACATACATACATACATACATACATACAGTAGACTATCTAGTATGTATATCTTTTAACAATAGGTTGTTGGGTGTTAAGCTTTGTCATAATGGCCTATTTATTCAAAACTAAAATTAAGCTGTGTATTTTATGCCACACAAGCTGTGTACAGCTGTTTTTTACACCAGTAATAAATTCTATGGCAGGACCTGGAATGCTTTGATTGACTTTTCCCACAAATCAATGACCAATAGAACTGATTTATTACTTATACTATAATGATTACACTGAGTACTGACATTTGAGCGTGGATGTTTGCTCTGCAGTTGTAGTTTACTTTGAGGAGCCACAGAGCTGCTGTTTTCCTGTCACCCTCTAAAAGCCCATTAGGCCCGGGACAGGCTGGGCTGGGGCAAGCCGGGCTGACACAGGCTGGGCTGACACAGGCTGGGCTTGGCCAAGCTGGGCTGACACAGACTGGGCTGAGACAGGCTGGGCTCACATAGGCTGGGCTCAAACAGGCTGGGCTCACACAGGCTGGGCCGGGGCAGGCTGGGCTGACCCAGACTGGGCTGGGGCAGGCTGGGCTGACACAGGCTGGGCTGACACAGGTCTGGGCTGACACAGGTCTGGGCTGGGGCAGGCTGGGCTGGGGCAGGCCGGGCTGACACAGTCATCTGCCTCCACCGTGAGGGCAGCAGCGCATCATCTGGAGCTGGAGTAGACTCAGGGCGGAGGGGCGGGGACCAGACGCAGCTAAAGCTCACATTCATTAACAAACGCCGTCCACCGGGAGCCCGCTCCGGTACACCGCTGCAGCGTCGACATGGTGGCGGTACAAACGTCCCCTAATCTGTCTCCATCCGCGGAGTGGATCTGCTGTCTGGATAAAAGGTGCGTAAACGCATAGTGCAGGGTAGTGTGCAGGGTAGTGTGCAGTGCACGCTATGCTCGTCCTGTGCTCTCCTTCATTCATCCGTGTCAACGTGATTAATTGTAACCGGCTGATGCTGCGTGTGCACTGTGTGACACCGAGCTTTACGCGTTGCTTTTATTTAAACACAGAGTCTACTATTGCACTGATATATTCACACAGTGGTGATGAAAGCCTGTGGTGCACATCCTCCTTCCTGAAGCAGCGGTTATTGTGTCCTCAGAGAAAGGCGTTGGTGCTGGAGGTTCACTCGTGTCTCTGCAGCACATGGGATGTGATAGACGCTTTTTTATTAAGACCTACTACTGTTTTTATTCCACAATACATATGTTAGGCATTTAATAGGCTATATTTAATGGTCTGATGAAATTAATGAACAAGATTCATTTACAACAGTTGTTCGATTGAGGTACTTAGAGCTGGTGAAGAGGTGATACAGAGATGGCACACCTGACGAGGCAGACTACATCATGGACGCAAGAGTTTTATAATGAAGCTGTCTATGTAACCCAGAGCATAAGAGAGGGCTTCTGGCATAAATAAATAAACAACTTTAAAGGGCACCTATAGAGTAATTGGACCTTAACATTGAGGCGTGCTGTAGCATATGACTGCCCCCTCTCTACACCTACACATTTCATGACACATCCTTACGTTACCAATGGCAACCTGAAGCTGAGACTGTCTATTTATGATTACCTGTTTCAAGAAAGATGCATTTCTAATCATGTGTATGTCAGCAGTGGCCAGTGCATCCATGTGTTTGAGTAAATAAACCATTTGTTTCTAAAACAATGTATGCTGTGTGCAAATATAATAATTTAGACTTTTAGAAAACATAGTATTCTTGGCTGTTATAATAGACCTTTAGGAACTGTGTTGGTGTCACTTAGTTGTTTACCTTGTTTTGGATGATGCATTTATTTCGCTGATGATCATAATGGATGGGAGCATATACGTGGATGGCATTTGTTCTTGGGAAATTTTTCTAAGGTTAAAAAAAAGAAAGAAAAAAAAAAGGTCTTTATGTTATTCTCTCATTATGTCAATTATACCATAGAGGACTGCATAGGTTATTCAGTTGTAATGGCTGTTTTACATCACATGAGGTGGAGTCTACAAATTAGACCAGACAGGGCAATGACTGCACTCTCTGCTCTTCAGTCTTACACCTTTTATTGAATCAATATTTTGTGCTGAACGTCTAAGAGCTTTTTCCAAAGTGACTGTTGACGTGGGAAAAGAAGATACAGGTTTGAGTCATTTCAGCAGCACTGCAGAGGTACTGTCCAGGTACTGTCTTGGTTAATTCTTTAACTGAAAAGCTAAACCACAAATAAACCAGTTTAGCCCACTGTTATTCCTAATGAAGCAATAAGTGCAAATGAGTACATTTTAAGCCTGTTAGATTAATAAAGTAAAACAGCATCATGATTGATGGCATCATTACTACTGTGAGACAGGACTACATTGGCCACTACATGTCCAGTTGGCCACATATTCTGTTGCCTACTTTTACATGACACTAAAATTCCAGTAAAGAAACAAATATCTATTTTAATGACAACATATTCAGGTCATAGCATTAAGCTGTCCTAGGCTACCATTGCAGTAAAGTAGTTAGTGCCTAATGCAGTGGAGTAGGCTCTTCTGAAATATCATGTTATCTGACCAGCAGACAGATAGCTTGACCTTTACAGCCACCACTCAATTATTCATTATCTGTCTGTTTATGCTCATTATTCAGCGCTTTTACAAGTACTGAGGTTGTTGGCGGTGTGGCAGAGGGGTGTTGAGAGAGCTGTGTGCACACAATGTCAAGATTATCTCCCAACAGTTACATATTCATCTTAACGCTCCGGAAAATCTGTTTGTGTGTTGACGCTGTCTGACATGTTGGTCCACTGCCATGAATCAACCTATAATATATTTGTGTGGAAACAGGGATGCTTTTCCAGATGGAGATTTCCTAAAACAATCTGTCAGGCCTTCTGTAGCTTCAGTATTCGCCTCTAAGCATGCTTGACTAAAAGTCCTCCATGTGAGTCCGGTTGAAAGCGGAGCTGTCTGCTGGTTTGATCCATGGGGCCAAAAGCTCTGGGAGAGGGGAAGTCAGGAGCAGGAGGGATAGAAGGAGTCAGAGATAAGGTAACAGCACGCAGCTCAAATCTATAGCGCAGAGACAGGGGATGCTGCTGATTCTTGTGGACAGTCGAGAAGCGAGCAGTGGTGTTGTGCAGAGGTGCATGCAACCAAAAAGGGAATGAGTTACATTGTTAAGGCAGTAAATGTGCACTCATTTTGTGACAAGCATCCGTATCAAAGCTTGCTTCATAAATGAACCTGAAAGAGTAAGTTGTTTATGTACTTTTCAGTGTATTGCATGTAAGGCTGGGCAATATTGCAAAGATTTTTTTTCCCTCATATTGATATTTTCCCAATTCAAAAGAAAATTTTGTTCTATCAATTGGACCAAAAAACTGTCATCTTCAATAGGCTTCAATTTACATTGATATATGAATTTTCAATTCACTTCTATTTTTCTTAATTAAAAAGAAATAAATATGGCTTTCACTCTTAATTTTACAAATATAACCAAGACATACCTTGAATCAGTGCCATTTAATACAAAGAAAGTATACTGATCACAGACAATTTGAAACTATTGGATCTTGATTCGATATAAAATTTGATGAGTTGCACAGCTGGAATTATATGCATTTAAGGTGCTTGTCTTGTGTTGCTCGTAAGAGTTTATTTGATTACTTTAGGGTTGCCACAATTATCGAAAATCAGATACCAATCAATACTAAAACTAGTATCTACTAAGTAGTATCAATACTAAAAAAGTCACCTTCACAAGACAGAAATGAGCCTTTCCTGAACAGCTTAAGAATGATCTTGAGCTATATCAGAACTAGTATAAGACCACATAGAGTAGTATACACCCATGGGCCACTATGGAACCTACCTGGACGACTGAGGAATTACACAGACACAGGCTACATGATAATATGAAAGAAAGTATTATTATTTAATGTTGAAAATCACACTGTATTGTCTAAAGAGAGTTGTTTTGTTTTTGTTTGTTTGTTTTATTATCATTGTGGCATCAGAATCAAGTATTGAGTCTATTCCTTAGTATCAAAAATTAGTTTGAAATAGTATTGTGGCAATACTAGATTACTGTATCTAATGTTACTGTCAAAACATCACACTGTTATAATTGGGATATTAAATGAGCTTGTTATAATATGGTATTCAGCCTCTCTGCAATGCTTTTCTGTGAATATCTCCTTTTAATAACAACATAGAAACTCTTCAATTACAGGTATTTAGCAGATTTGCAGGAGGGACACCAGAGGGAAAGGCCGCAAGACTGCTTTACTTTAACAATTTGCACAATTGACACTAAACCTGAACAAGTTAACCTCTATGGTTCTGTCTCCTTGTGTGTGTGGGAGTATACCTGTCTGCTGTATTAACTCACTGTGGGATATGACGCTTGTGTCAGTGCACCACAGGCCAAACTGTAGGTGGCTGGAGGAAGCAGATGAATCAGACACAGCAAATGGGGAGGGCCCAGCTCATCAGAATAACCAGCCCGAGCCAGTGGCAGATGTTGTGGATTTGTAAAATATGTGTCTGTAGGCATTGTCTGTTTATTCACTAGAACTCCTCAAGGTTTGCAAGACTCCCTATTCCTTGCAGGTTTGATTTGCTTTTGTATAGCTTTTTACAGTGGAGTAACTCCTGCCAGCTAGTGAACCAGTGTTAATGGGTAATAATAGCTTGATCCGAAGGTTGTGTTCATTTAAATAGAAGTCGAGAAATGTATGTGTTGCTTAAATAAGAAAGAGTTCTCTTTAGTCTTTTTGCATATGCATCTTTTTTGCTCTGAAGATAAATACACATTCAGGAAATGGAGCAGGGGAATGGATGGAGATATACTATAGGACAGACAATATTTTAGGAGAAAGAAGACAATAGCTGGTGGAATACAGAGATAAACAGTTATAATAGAAGAAACTCACACACAGATGAGTCACTCTGTGGACAAATGAATGGCTCTTAATGTAGTGTGGTCCTTATTTTACCATAAATAAGCACAAATCCAGCGTTTAGGTTTTCTCATGTTACATATGGAGGGGCTTATGAGTGTGCACATGCGTGTGCATGTGGGTTTATGTGTATTAGAAACAGCAGCAGTACAAATGAGCTCGAATATCAACACCCCACGGGAGGTCTACGATGAAAGAAGTAACGCCTGCAGTTCTGCTCTTATCACAAAGACCCAAGCCGGGACTGGAAGCCACAAAAACAGACATAGCAGTAAAACAATAGACGATGTAACAGTTTAATGAGCCAAAAAATACCCAGCTCTGCTTCATTACCTACTGTTAACAAATGTGGTTTTGTTTTTAAGCACCCTAATGGCTGGACTGTGTGTGTGCAGGCCGTCGGAGCGCTCTGGCGAGGACGTGGACATCATTCTCACCAGACTGAGAGAGGTCAAGGCCTTCCAGAGGTTCCCGCCTCCACTGCTCATGCAGATCTGTAGCTGTGCCTTTTACGAGTGCCTGGAGAAAGGCATCACATGTATGTATCTACACACCATATGACAGTGTTACACAGAAAACATGTAGTGCATGCAATCCACATACACATGTCTATATGGCCTTTATATTAACTGCTGTGTTGTGGACTCAGAGCCGTTTTCTCTTTTTGTCAGTGTTTAGACAAGGAGACATTGGTACAAGTTGGTACGCTGTTCTCTCAGGCTCACTTGATGTCAAAGTGTCAGAAACTGCCAACCACCAGGTATGTATTTCATCTAAGCCAGCTTTTTAGGAAAGGATATTGACAAGGTATATGCCATATTAGAAACCAGGCCTATATATAAGGCCTGTACTTCAGTTTGAACAAACTTTAGTTCAGGGGTAAATGCTCTTACTGCAGTCAAAATTCCTGTTTGTCTTTCTGGTGGAGACAAAGTTATTACCTTTGAGGATGTTGTTTCTCAGTTTTATATGTCATAGCATTCATCGAAACACTTATCCTAAATTACTACCTTATACACATGAACACTCTTTTACAGTTGCTATATTCAGTGTCTTTGGTTTTGAGCTCATTTGTGTGTCTTCTTCTCCAGCCTGATATTGTTGTGGCACATTAGTTCATGCCTCTATGCCTCCGTGTGCCAGAGTTAAGCTGCAGCTCTTCCTTTGAGACATGTTCCACAGTTTCCCTCGATGGCTTTGTGTCGTCATATAGACTGAAAAAAGAGAGGATTTGTGGTGAATAATGGTGATAAAAAGCCCCTTTATTCTGAAATATTCTTTTCATGAGTATGGCCCAAAGGAGCTGTTCGTGGCCTAGTTTCTGCAGCTGTATTTGAAATGTCACTTTGACCACTGTGTAAGAATGTGTGGGTGATGTTGCACATGTCTGATTTGGATATGGAGTTCCCAGCTGTATCATGCATCAAAAGACATAATCCTTCAAGAAATGCCATGCAGCGGTTTTCTCATGTATGAATCTATTACCATTAATCAGCATGCTAATCTGTCTCCTGGCCGCAGCCGTCTACACTCATTTGTAGAGTCAAGATATACTAATTCCTAATTTGTATGAATGAATGATTTCACGTTTCATGTTTATTTCATGCTTTTTTATTTATTTTTAGCATTCTTGGTACACAAAATCATGTAATGTTTATACGCAGGATGCAGTCACTATTTGTACGCTGGGGATTGGGACTGCTTTTGGAGAATCTATCCTGGACAACACACCACGCCATGCCACCATTGTCAGCAGAGAGACCAGTGAACTGCTCCGCATTGAACAGAGGGAGTTTAAAACCCTTTGGGAGGTAAGAAACCTTCAACAGTATTTTTTTTTTTTTTTTTTTTAATAATGAGCAATGTTGTAGTCTTCAGGTGTAGTTGTTATGAATTTAACCACTAGAGGGCTCTCTACCACAACAGTGATGTACTAACTGGACACTTGAGATGGACAGCACAAAAGAAGATACAATTTAGAGGATTTGTTATTTACATTTTTCCAAAGACCATTTGATATTATGTAGGAAAAATGAATGCAAAGTGGCAGTTATGATGGCTAACAAATGTTACTATATCCTTATTTACTATAGCCAGTAACAGTGCTCAGTGGGCATTGGACTGCTGATTGAATGCTGGCATAGTACAAGTCGCCTGCTGTGGACCTTCTTGTTAAGGTTACTCAGTCCATTCAATAGGTCCCTCTGAGCAGAGCTATAGGAAAATGTAGTTTCTGTAAGCTCTTTATACCCTTTATACCCTCAGAGATATGCCGTACAGTCCTATTCTCTGCATCTACTTTTTCCCCTGCTAAAATCTTCCTTTAAGATTTCTGCTCCTCCAGAATTCACTACATGCATGTCCAACCTGGCCCTTTGTCAGTCTTTTAATCACATTAAACATGAGCTGTTTCTTTGATATACTCAATCCTATGCACCTCCTCCTATTTCTCAAATTATTTTTCTATTAGACCTACACTATAACTGTTTCTTAGAATGTAGCACAAGCAATCAATTACTAGCAATAAAATGTCTTTTTATTGGAAATAGCAATTGGCCTTTTGAATAAATGAAACTACTCATTATTGATTACATCCTCTCCATGTTATTCCTCACACTTCCTTCTGGCTTTGAGCTTGTGTCTTTTACCAGCCTCCTTCCTCTACCCCCTTTTGTCCTGCTCTTTTTAACCTTCACTTTCCGCTGGAGTAGCCTCTCATCACCGTGGTAACCTGTGTGAAGGAAACCAGTTTGGTTTCTTGGCTCTCCATCGTTGTAGCGAGAGAGAGAGGTGTTTTTGAGAGTCAGAGAGGGCACAGAGCGGTCGTGTCAGAGGAAGAGGGAGGATGGCTGTGCTGTTTTGGACCGGGATGCTTTCTGGTGGAGTGTGTGTCAGGTGTAGCGGAGTATAGGGCACTTCTCAAGGGGCTTTGGTGGTGAAGTGTGAGTGGGCTGCCTCAGGTGAGTCTGGGTTTTGGTCCATTTTATAGTATATGCAGGCAGTAGGGATGATTGAGCATTGACAGAGGTGTTTCGTGCACATTTTGTTCAGAAAATAGTAGCTTTTATGAGAATATGCATGTTATGTCACAAATGCGTCGAAGCCTTTTGTGACAATTGCAAATGTAGTATCTCAAAAGAAAATGTGGATGTAAAATTAGCTGTAAAATAATACAACAAACTTGTTTTTATTCTGTTGTAGTTTATTGAAAACATAACTTTTGACAGTATGGTTATGTTATAAGCCGTAAATTTTATGTTTTATCAATAGCTCTGTTGAGGATGTCCTTTTGACCAATTGTCTCCAGTGCACATTTATGGATCTCTGCAATGATGTTTTCCAGTGTAGATCAATAAAACTTCATCAGTATTGGTTTGCCTGGTCCATACAGACGCAGCCTCCGGTGCAAAATACAGTTGTTTTGTTTGTTGTCGCTGCCGTGTGCCTCTCTCCTGACACTCGAGGAGACAACTTGTTTTTTGGTAATGACTTTGTAACAGCAATGCCAACCCAGTGTAATTTAGCTTTAAGTGGCACATCTGCACACAGCCCATCTGTCCTCATTAACCCAGTGTTAAATGCCTCTGTGTATCTTACATAATGTTAGCTGTTATGCATGGAAACAATCTACAATGCTACAGTGGGCTTTGGTGCTCTAGCAGGAAGCCCACAACAGCTGCTCATGAGCCAATACACACGTAAGATTTTGAATGCTATGGGTTGTAATGGATGTATGTTTTGTGTCATGCAGAAGTATCGTCAGAGCCTGGCTGGACTTTTGGCCCCTCCTTATGGAGCGATGGAGAGTGGATCCAACAATGACAGTGAGTACAGAAAAGAAATGTGTTTGCTACAGATGTTCCAATCAGTGAAACTGGTAGAGACGAAAGTGTGAGTATTATTAAAAGGTTATGTACATGGGCAAAGTAAACATGTTTCGACCTGCAACGGTTTTCGTCAGGGCTACTGCTTTTTTCTGGAGTGTCTGGATCTGAATGATAGTGAGTAATTGCACAATTTAAAGACATATATTACAATACTACATACAGTGTTCACCACAGATCTCTACTGAAACTACTGGTAATTTTTGTTTAGACTATGGGCAACTCTCTTAAAACAATAATAAAGAGTCTCAGTGAATTTGTATAGTTGACTGTGCTGTTCCAGAAATTATCCTTTTCATGTATTATTAAATAGGGAATTTAATATGATGCTATAATGTCATGTATAAAACTGCATTTTGTGACCATTCTAGTTCTATAGTCCCACAGTCATTATACATACTTAATGCTGTTTTTGTGTAGATTAAGCACATTTCAGCTATACATCATGTTTATTTAATGAAAAAAAACAAGGTCCTTCATTTGGATTGAAATGAATGACCATGTAGATCATATATTTACTGTGTCAGAATTCCTCAACCTTTGACTGTAAATATACAAAATTAAGAAATGCTTTTGTTTTACAGGACTTACTGATAAAGACAATATGAACTCTGATACTGCAAACAAAGGCCACAAGGTAAATACACTGTTTTTGTTGTTAGACACAGCAAGTGTGTTTTTCTCTGCTTAAACAGAGCTGCACTTTTATGACTTTCTTACATAACATGTATATGTTGTTGCAAATATGTATTCTATAGTAAAGCTGCATAGAGTTTTGTGAATGAACTAAACCACCAGGGCACATTTCAGGTGTCTGTGATTTCTGAGCAGATCGCAGGGATGACTCATAGATGGGAGCCTCTGTAGTTATGCTAATCCCATATAATATATTCACCAGGAAGAAAGATCCCAGCTGGCCAATTAGCCTGCTTTTCTTCTGTTGTTTTTTTAGCTTACTGTCCGTTTGCAGGTGTGAGCTGTAAAGGATATAGGAGCTTATAAGGAGTGTTTGTCGTTACATTTAATAATGTTCACATTAGCATGTGTGTAGAGCTCCTTAGTGCTACTTCCACATAAATAAGCATTAATGGTGTGTATTATTCATCCTGTGTGACAGTTGTTCTCTACTGTTTTGATAGATTCCCTCTGAAAAGCTACAAAGAGCTGGAAAGGTTCTTCGAAATGCTATTCTATCCCGAGCCCCACACATGATCCGGGACAGGAAGTACCACTTGAAGACTTACAGGTATATGTTTTATTTACACATAAAACACAGACCTTTGTAAAAGACTCCATTTTGCTTTGAAATCCTCACCACATACATTTGTATGGCAGACAATGCTGCGTGGGCACAGAGCTGGTGGACTGGCTGGTGATGCAGAGTGCCTGTGTTCTGACGCGGTCTCATGCTGTTGGGATGTGGCAGTCTCTGCTGGAGGAAGGGGTGCTGAACCATGGTGACTAAAACACTCACTGGCATATGTGTATTTTCTCATTTAAACTATACTTAAGTAAATGCACCACAAGCAACATTACCTTACTATTTACTAGACTATAGACTAGTCTTTAATTCCAGTAAACATGGGAATCTGAAGTATATAAAGTCTTTGCTGGTAAAAGCATTGGTGTTTGATGTCAAACTTCAAAGTGGCCTAATTATGTTCATGAATGTTTATCAGGGAGTACAGATAATTAAACTACATGTAAGCAGTTTATTTACATTTGCCATGTGTGCTCTTCAGTGGACCAAGAACTGGGCTTCCAGGACAAATACTTGTTTTACCGTTTCCTTGACGACGAGGATGAGGAGACGCCACTGCCCAGTGAAGAAGAGAAGAGAGAGAGTGAGGAAGAGCTGCCAGAGACTATCCTCTTCCTCGCTCAGATCGGCCCTGATGCTCTGCTGCGCATGATCTTACGGAAGTCGTAAGTATGTTTTTTAGACCATGATCTTGTTATTAGCATCCCCATGAGTTGTTCTAAAATGTATAGCAGAATACAAGAACCGACTGTGGTTTGATGAGTACTTAAAGCTGGTCATCTGAAGAGCAGAGGCACAGCAATGTGACTGGTGAGTGTGACTAACCTCACTGTCTCTAGGCCTGGTCAGAGGACAGGGGACGACCTTGAGATCATCTATGATGAACTGCTGCACATCAAGGCCTTAGCTCACCTCTCCAACACTGTGAGTCAAGCCCTGCACCCTGCTTCACTACTTGGGTCTAATCTACTGTATATTTCTTTTTAAACTACCCAAATAAAGTGCAAAAAAAATATATATATATCACTAGTAATAAAAAAGCAAGAGAGTACAGTTAAAAATGTAATTTTGAGTTAAGAGTGGTGTGGAAATTTAAAATACATTTGGATCTCTTTGCAACAAACGTATTTTAGGATGCTCTCCCTGTCATACAACTAACTGTCATGAGAAACATGACGGTCATACTTGATAGTGATTTAATGTAAATGAATCTGGTAGAGCATTGTCAGAGAGGGAATTGGCAAGATCACTCAAACTTGTGGATAAACCAGAATACCGGGGTAATGTCAAGTTCAAATTACAAAATTTAGCCTAATATGGGAGCATTAGTGGAATTCAAAATTTGTTTATATAAAAATGAAACACCTCATTAAGTTTGTCTGTTTAATTAATCTGAGGTGTCACGATGATAGTACTAAACAGGGCAAGTATTCCTCTGAAGTGTATGCTAGTATTTTACGGTTGTCTTGTGTACTTCTTTGGGGCTGCCATTTGAATGAATTATAACAAACTTTTTAAAGTGCTTTAATTTTTTTACAGGTGAAGAGGGAACTCGCAAGTGTTGTGATATTTGAATCACATGCAAAAGCAGGCACTGTGTGTATGTATACTTATGTCATTACTTTATTCAAGTACTTCATTCATGCAGATATTTGTAAAAATAATAATACAATCTCATGTTGTTTCCACCCAGTATTTAACCAGGGTGAAGAAGGCACATCATGGTACATCATCCAGAAGGGCTCAGTCAATGTGGTCATTTATGGCAAAGTAAGAATCCTCTCATTTGGTCAGATAGTATTAGTGGTAGTAGTACCAGTAGCAGCAGTAGCAGTAGTATTAGTAAATGGTGTGATTGTACTTTTAGTCAAGAAAATAATTATTTATTAGATATTTAGTATTGGAAAGCATTTCTGCTAATATTTTACACAGAGGTTTAATAGTCCTTTGCCTACATTACAAAATATTTTTTCTGTAATATAATAAAACTTGTATTCATGTCACATGATATAAAGGCCTAGGAGGTTCAAAAAGGTAATTTTAGGTTCGAGACAATGGCTATGGTTATCTGACAGTAATGCATTTACATCAGTGGCTCTAAGGCTGAAAACACAAGCAGTGGATTTTGGCAACTGCTCTGCGCACCATGACTCAACACAATACGTAATTAGCTTAAGGGATTGCATGCAGAAGCATATTCACATCACACAGCAGCAACTGTACAAGCAGATGCAGTCACAAATGAAGATGGAAATATGTTTTGTCCATATTAACTTCTACCTCTTGTTTTTTTGTTACTGTTAGTACATGTTTTGCTTGTATGTTTTAGGGTGTGGTGTGCACGCTGCATGAGGGAGATGACTTTGGGAAGCTGGCCCTGGTCACAGACTCACCTCGTGCGGCCTCCATAGTGCTGAGAGAGGACAACTGTCACTTCCTAAGAGTAGACAAGGAGGACTTCAACAGGATACTCAGGGTACAAAAACACCTATATGGCACACACATACACACATGCATACAAAAAAATACACAGATAAAAAAGAATGATATTGAGTCAGTGGTTATGTGTTGACAAATGAGACAAGACATGATGTTTGTCTCCCTCTACTGGTGGAAGCACAACACATTACATTGAACAGTAATAGCCATAGTCCATGCAATGTATTGTATTTTGTGATGTTTTTAGGATGTTGAAGCCAATACAGTGCGTTTAAAAGAGCATGAACAAGCTGTGCTGGTGCTGGAGAAGAGCCCTCGTGCCTCAACACTGGGAAGCATCAAGTAAGTGTAAAGAATATAATACATTCATTCATTATTATAAGCAGTTTAAAATACAGAGACACATAAGTTCAAATTGAAAGTTAAACTAGCATCATAACTAAAAGGGTCAAAAAATTCTTCCCAGATACACTGTGATATCAGGAACCCCAGAGAAGATTCTTGAGCACTTCCTGGAGACTATGAGGATGGACATACATCACAGTGAACCAGGTTTATATCTGGCATTCACTTGTCTCTCTCTGGTTTGGATGTTTGCTTCCTTCTCTCTGACATAATTCCTCTTTCCTTTCAATCCCTCTTGCCAGACCCGGCACTGGATGACTTTGTCCTCATGCACTGTGTGTTTATGGCCAACAGCCAGCTCTGCCCTCTTCTCATGACACAATATCCTTCTGTGACTGCTCTCAGGGTGTATGGGTGCCTTTCTTTTGACACATGAGACAACTCACTACAATAAGCCATTAGTTTTATAGCACAAAATATGTCTGTTGTCTACTAAATGCCAATGTCCTGGTGAGAGAACTCCTGGTGTTTGAGCAAGAAAAGCTGAAACAGCAGTTGATCATTGAACACTAATGAAATACTGTCTGTCTTTGCCTCTGACCAAAATAACCACAGTTAAAGCTGGCTCTTGAGGGCTTTCCCTCATGTTTCTGCCCTTTGTGTTTTCAAACACAATATAATGGGGAAAATCAGATTCTGCTGATGCCCTTAAAACACTAAAGTGCATAGTTGTGTTTTTTGTAGTTCTATCCTTATTAAAATGCACAAAGTCCCCCAAAAGATGGTTAAGTCTATAATGAGCACAAGTCACATTCATTACAATAATGATTCTGCACAATAAGTAAGAACAAAATGTGTTAAGCAAGCAAAACAAAGCATGCATGTGCAAGGTTCCAAAGGCGGAACTTTACTAGATTAGATGCCACTATTAACACTATATTCCATACAGTCAGATATCTTTGTGAGTAAATGACTTCTTAGGACAGTAGATTAGCATAATTTTAAAAGTAATGGAATTAATTCAGTGATACTAGTAGTATACTATGAGTTATTGAGTAGAATGAATTGCGTAGCTGCCATAGTTGTGGCAAAAGAAGTGGAATTAGTACTATAAATAGTGGGCCTTATTTGAAGCCCTGTAGGGGATTTTTAAATATTCATACATAATGACCTGTTTTCTTTAACCTTGTGTGCACCTACCATGCTGCATCTCCCCCTGGCTCTGAGCAGGAGCGGCTGGAGTTTGCTGTCAACACTAAAAGAAGAGTCCTTATCCTGACCCTGCGTTGGGCCAATGTCCACTCCTTCCTACTACAAGAGGAGCCCGCTGCTATTTCCTTCCTCGAGGTAAACACATGAAAACAGGAAATCACACTTTCATTTCTGATGGTGGTGTGGAGTTACCATTATTGTCTCTTTGAATTATTTTAGGAGCTGTATGGGAGAGTGTCCAATGATTCCCGAGTGCTAAGAGCTCTGAAGGATTTAGCTGCTGACCTGGAGAAAGTGGTGAAAATTCAGTATGTTTTCTTGTAGACAATGCACATTTTAATTACAGTGACACCATTTACAACTACTTCAATTTTACAGCTCAGAAGAAGCAAAGGCAACAAAAAAGGTATGTCCACTGTCAGATATAACTTCACAAGGCCATAAATGTATCCAGGCCTTTAATTTGCACAATGAATTAGGATTGTACTAATTGTTACTAAAACTTGTATCCAAACTAATTTATAAATATCAATAATGTAAAAAAGAGTTTTAACTGTCATTGTGTAACTGTCAAAACTGGTTCTTTCTCATCAAGTATGGCATTTCAGTACCCTGACAAGACTACAAACTTATGTACCAATGGTTCCTCTTGTAGAAAACCTTAATACGACAGTTCAGTAATGGGGAAGAACGATTACAAAAGAAACAGCCCATAAGGAATCAAGATGACAGTAAGCTGACTTTGCTTTACCTTTATTGTATCATTAGTACTGGTAATTTCTGACAAAATCTGGAAAAATTGTCTTGTTTTTCTCTAGTTCTTTAAAAGTGTACTGCAGTGATCAAACATACACTACTATACGAATCGCTGTAGCGGCTACTGGGAGAGAAGTGGTCAGTGCTGTGGCAGATAAAACTGGTACAACAGAAGAGCTCCTACTAGTTCACCTTAACTCTGCAGGGGGTAAGAAAAAAATGAAATGATCCATCCCTTTTGTATTTACACTATTTATGACATGTTTAATGAGTGGTGCTATTAAATACACCATCTGTGTGTTACAGAAAAGCAAATCTTGAAGCCAAATGACGTGTCAGTATTTTCCACTCTGAGCATCAATGGAAGATTATTTGCCAGCCCCCGAGAGCAACTCAACTCTATAGTAAAAAAAATATTATGAGTATATGTGCAGTTCGAGCTGTATAGTGCAATGCTATGTTGTTAACATTTATTAATCTGCTATTCAAGACCATTTGGAATTTTAAAGGTGCACTGGGTAACTTTTCTGGAGGGGGCCCTTGCTTGTCACCATGGAGATGTTATGCTTGTGAATGTGAATCTTCCACACACAAAACATGCCTATCTTGCATTTATTCCATTGCTTTAGCATGCATTCTGTGAGTGGGGCCTCATCCATTCAGATGGGCAAGTTTAATGCTATACGGTGCAACTAGCAGGCGAGGGACCTTGCGCCAGAGAAGTAGTTACATAATGCGCCTTTGAGAAAACATTTTTTGTGATACCTTGTGATACTATTGTACTATAATATACAGATTTGTATTATATTTTAATTGAACCTCAGCTCATAACATTCCTCTGTGCACAGAGTCCTCTTCCAGACCAAGAGGGCCCCACTGCAGGCTCCATGTCCACTTTTGAGTTGATGAGCTCCAAGGACCTGGCCTATCAGATGACCATGTTCGACTGGGAGCTCTTCAGCTGTGTGCATGAGGTAGCACACTGGCATTGACCGCACATAACAACTGCACAGGGGCACTGTTGCTGTTAGTTACCTGTCACATCTCTCTTTAGCACGAGCTCCTCTACCACACATTTGGCCGGCAGAGCTTCAGGAGGACCACAGCCAACTTGGACCTGTTCCTGAGACGGTTCAACCAGGTCCAGCTCTGGGTGGTCACTGAGGTGTGCCTCTGCGGGCAGCTGAGTAAGAGGGTACAGCTGCTCAAAAAGTTCATCAAGATCGCAGCACAGTGAGTTGATCCAAAACCCGCTACTTTGTGCCGAGAAGAGGACCATTTGTGTTGTTCTGTGTAAAATTTAGCTTTTCTGTCTTTGCTGTCCATAGCTGTCGGGAATTTAAGAACCTCAATTCTTTCTTTGCCATTATTATGGGGATGAGCAACCCAGCTGTCAGCAGGCTGAGTCAAACATGGGAGGTACATCTACATTTAAGAACCTTCATAAAACATCATATTTACATTAGGATACATACAGTACGCAAAAGATAAATCTGTAAAAAAAACATTTATGAGTAAAATAAAATGCATGTATGTTTTGCGGAAACAGTTTACATGGAATATACAATACTTTGTCTTTCTTACTGACAGAAACTTCCTACAAAGTTTAAGAAGTTTTATGCTGAGTTTGAGAGCATGATGGTGAGTTACTTGTCTAGTAATAATTTTAAATTCACATTGATGTTACATGGCCTAACATCAACCATATACGATTTACAGGACCCCTCTAGAAACCACCGGTCGTATCGACTCACTGTTACAAAACTGGAGCCACCAATCATCCCCTTCATGCCCCTTCTTCTCAAAGGTGCAGCTTTATTTTAAGATAGTCAATTGGATCACTGTGTAATTTTGATCTATAACATCAAATGCTCTTTTATTTTATTGCAGATATGACTTTTACACATGAGGGCAACAGAACATATCTTGACAATATGGTCAACTTTGAAAAAATGGTGAGTCTGTAGAAGTGTCAAAAAGACAAAATGAAGGACAAATAAAACGGTACATCTATCTATTGTATGCCGATCACTGCACTGATTTGCAATGGCAAGTTGCACAGGTGGGTGTTTTTGGGGTGCATCAATGAGGGTAGAAAAATTAGGGAGGAATCTTGGATTAAACTTATTTTAACTGGAACAAATTTGTCCATTTCTGGTCTGGCAGTCAGGGCTAGGTATAGTTATAGGCCCTAAAACCAAAGTAAGTAATGGAGCCTTTTGGAGGGGTCCATTAAAAAGCATCTAATATTTTTACTTTCCCTCATTCAGCGCATTATTGCAAACACAATTCGACAAGTACGACACTGCAGAAGCCAACCTTTCAACCCGGACATCTGCCAGCCAAACAAGAATCAGGCTGAGGTGCGGGGCTACGTCAGGAAACTGTGTGTGATTGACAACCAGAGGGCGCTCACGCAGCTTTCCTACAGGCTGGAGCCAAGAAGGACGTGAGACCACTCTACAGTGCATCCCTCACTACCCTCACCATACTCAAAGTACATTAAAAACAACACAATCAAAGGGTCTGTAGCATTTCACTGTTTTGGACTCATGCAGTATTGTGCCATGAAAAACCTCTTCTTCCTCGACAGTCAGAAAGCTGCTATTTTGTCGATAGACTGTACTACTGTCACTGTTTTGGACCTGTTAGATAGATCTGTAATGAATAGAACTCGGATGAATTATGTTGCATGACTGACAGACTTTTTGTTCTATACATTGTATTTCTATCTAAGTGTCCTGTCCATGTTGTGCAAAAAAATGTTTTAATGTACCTGCCTGTGTAGCCTGTTTACACTAAAGACCCTTCCTAAGTCACTATCATAGTCAAAACATTACCCTTTTCAGTACACAATATAAAAGTACATATTTTCATTAATCTATATATAATCTATAGATTATGTAGGATTCAATGTCCTATGGGTGAGTAAATGTGTCTTACAATTAGTTTGACACATCCAAGAACTATAGTATTAGTGGGTCGGAGCCCTAATGATGTTACTTTCCACCTAAGTTTTGCCTTTATATTGTCCTCAACTCAACGCAAGTCAAAGCTGATCAGACTCGCTTTGAGGGAAGTCAGTATTTCTCTGTATTCATGTGTGTAGATTTTGAGTGTGTTTATGCCAAGTGTCAATATTTTCCTTTGACCTCAGATGCTTTAGTTGTGATTATTGGTATGTGTTGAGAACTGCTGTATGGCCACCCTTTTGGAGTGGTTTGTGACTTTACTGTTTGTGTAGTCTGCCTTGTAAATAAAAGTTAAACAGATTTAACGGTGTAACATTGTTTCAATTCTGCACATACAAACATTGAATCAAAAAGATTATCTGCACTATTTGCAAACGAGTTTTTAATGACGGAAATTATGGTCCAATAAATCCATGGACAGTTCACTCTTTTGTTTTCTCCAATTGTAAACCCGGGCTGCTACATTGGAAGGTATCCAGCGTGATACTTGGGTAATAGTGACTAATAGTGATTAGTTTGTTGTGGTAGCCAACTGAAGAGATTGATTAGTTGACCTTTTTCTGTATTGTAATAATAGATTGTAGCTTTATTTCATGGCACTAATGAATAGTAACACTCCATACCAGATTATAGCCTACATTGATTTGACTGTTGTTTGAAAATCCTCTGACTTAGCACCTCATAGTTGTACCTCCATTGCAGCTGTCCATGTGCTTACAGTTGTTTTTACAGTGTGAAGAATGCTGACATGGAAAGACACATGCATTTACATTTGGCTATTTACACTAACATTCCTTTGACTCAATTTTTGTAGTTCCCCCAACTACCAAAACTAATCAATAGAAGAAGGGAATCCTCTTGTTATTGCTGCTTCATGGACAATAGTCAGTGACATTTACAGAGGCCTAACCCTGTACTTTCCACTTGTTGAGTCTGTGTTGATGGTTTTTGTTGACTCCCGAAATCATTTACACATCTGAGAGAAACCACCTTGTACTCAATTTGTATCATCAACCCGAAGCCACACGTCCATCTAAGTCTTCTAATAATACCAAAATCACCGGGACAATGTTTGTTTCGCTCAACACAAATGAGGAATGATTGATGTTGGCTCCTGCTGCCTTGTAGTCATTTATACACAAGTCTAGTTTTACACTTACTATAACAAGTGAGGTGTCCGCTATATCTCCACAGCTGATGTAAGCATTGCTATGACCCTTAATGATGTCACTGTCCTTTTTGTCAAGTTGAGTAACAGATCCTCTCTAGTGTTTTTAGCCCAGCCACTACCCAGCCACTAGTGATTGAGGCTAGATTTAGGTTTCCGCGGCAGTCACCCTCATTGCTAAGTGATTTACAATGTCTGACACGTTGTGTAGGCCTGTGGAGCAGCCTGGAGAGCTTTGGCCTCGTGTGTATGTGTGTGTATGTGAGATCTTTATATAGACACAGTTAGCCAGGATGAAGGAATGCCCCGCATGCCAGTGACCATATTTGAACAGAGCGTCTGCAGCAAGGAGACTGCACACTCGCAACACAAATCACTTCCTCCTCACATCCAGCCTCTCTCCGGGAAATCTTCCCTGTTGTAGTATCACTGGACCACCACTATCGGGCAATGTGGTACTGCAGAGTCTATTAGGAGGTTGAACTTACTGAGTCACAAACTTTCTCTCTCTCCCTTTCCAGTATTTTCCAGTTAGTCCTGCCTGGCACACTGCTCTGCTGACTGACAACATCCATTTCAAAGGCTCAAGAGGAAACTGTACTCTTTATTTCAACATCAACACTCTTAACCAAGCTGTGATTTTAAACCTTTTTGGGGGGTAAAGTCTTGTAGGTTAGAGCCGAGCGTGTGTGTGTGTGTGTGTGTGTTAGTGAGGTTTGAGTCAGTATGCCATGTCGTCCCCTGGATCGTCGTTTGTGCAGATAAAACATGAGGACCTGGCTTTCTATGAGAACTGTGGAGGCGGCAGCTTTGGAAGTGTCTACAGAGCTCTTTGGATTTCCCAGAACAAGGAGGTGGCAGTGAAGAAGCTCCTGAAGATTGACAAAGAGGTAGGTCAAAACTTAGCCAAATAACAAGTCTGTTACAACCTAGAAATGAAGTTGCTTTTAGTTATGGATATTCTCCTCCATATTTAAATGTTTTTTATGTTCCCCATCCTCTCCTCTAATCTTTTAACATCTGTTTATCTTAAACATACCTTCTCCGATCCCTCTCCTCAAAGTCACCTCTTTGTAGATAGAGCCATGTATTTATGCCTGTTCTTTCTAGTGTGCATTAAGGCCAGCTGTGTGGTCATTCAGGCTTAATGCACTCAGACTGGGAGGTTCGTCATGAGCATGTCCTGGTGTGCTGAAAATATTAGATCATGGTTAGAAATGAAAGGAAAACAAATATATAAGAGAAAGCACAAATTAATCTATTTCTAAACCACAATAAACTGAAAAGCTGCTGGGGTAAAGTTTTGCAAAACACAATACAGCAAACAGTTACAGCTGTAAAAATGCTGTAACTGTTTCTGAAGTTAGTGCTGTGTACGCTGCACATGCAGAGGCCCAGTGCACTGAACAGTATAATGAAGTATGATGGTCTGAGAGTCCGTGATGTCAAACAAATGAAAGTTCGTTATGTTGCCGAGCAACCGTCACATATTTCACATATGCAGAGCTTTTGACCTATATGTCAGTTCAGATTTATTGAATGTTTATCACAGGGTGGAGAGGCCCTGTTTGGTTCTTCCAGATTGAAAATACAATAATCATCACATATGTTGACAGTTGTGTCATATTCATAACATATTCCATATAATTTATGGTATAATGTTCCTGTATGTGTTTTTCTCTGTACAGGCTGAAATCCTCAGTGTCCTGAGTCACAAAAACATCATTCAGTTTTATGGAGCTGTGCTGGAGTCACCAAACTATGGCATTGTCACAGGTCAGAGCCACTGTCTCCAGGACTAATACTAAACTATCTTTAGAATTAAAGTTTTTCTGCTGAAACATAGAAAACTTCAGATGAAGTTTAAGTAAGTAGGTTCCGGGCCAAAGCTTGTCCTCTTTGAGCACGTATACTGTTTTACTGTGGAGCACTTGATCCTTGTGATGTCATGAGACCCATTAACACAGCACTGTGATGAGGGGTGTATGTTTTCAGATTTCACTGTATCCTCTTGAACCATACTTCTTGTGTCTGTTGGCAGGACATTTGAAAGTCTGAATGTTGTTGTAATTCTGCACGTCACATCTTAACCATAATTTCATCCAGCCAAAACCAGCATTACTTTAAACAAAGTTATTCCCATCCCTTGAAACTAAAGAAAATGTACTATCAAAGTAGATACAGTATTTGATAGCACTTTCAACTCACAATCTGAACATTGGTTTTGTGGTTTTAGTTGGAAATAATGATTTATTTATAATACCTTTTTCGAGGAAGGAAACTTGTGTTTATGTGAACTACTTTGAATAATATTTTGCAGAATTTGCAAGCGGTGGGTCTCTGTATGAGTACCTGTCCAGTGAGCAAAGTGAGGAGATGGACATGGAGCATATCATGGCCTGGGCCATACAGATAGCTAAAGGTAAACAAAGAACACAAAAACAGATATTTCAAATAAACATATTAGAGGGTTAAAATATGTATGTATACTGACCATTTGTGGTCAAAATGACTAAAATGACTACTGTCAAACTTTGTGCGCTCTTTGCAGGAATGCACTACCTCCATGCAGAAGCTCCAGTGAAAGTCATTCATAGAGATCTAAAGTCACGAAATGGTATAGCCACCAACCAAGTTTTATCATTATATTTTAACTTATGTGTTAAATAATAGAAATAATACATATATTATTATAATATTTTTCAGTGGTAATGACAGCAGACAGAGTTCTCAAGGTCTGCAGCTGTAATCATATTATTATTGCTATATTATCATACTATGCTCCATTCAAATAGATCTCATTCACACTGCTCTCTCCTCCTGGTCCTACAGATTTGTGACTTTGGAGCATCCAAGTTCCTGTCCCACACCACTCACATGACTGTAGTGGGGACGTTTCCGTGGATGGCCCCTGAAGTCATCCAGAGTCTACCTGTATCTGAGACCTGCGACACGTATTCTTATGGAGTTGTACGTACATACTGCTCTTTATGAATCAGCCATAAAATTGTGTCATAGACGGGCAGTTACAACAGTCTTTGTATTCTTTATGATACAATAAGAGGGCAGCACATGCATCATCTGTACAAGGATGACTGGTAGATACTGACTGTTGAGCAATAGCATTTTATAGGAGATGATGTTTTGAGATGCTGTGGCCCAGATATTCTATCACTATATTGTCATAGTCAAACTTGCTAAAATATTTCACCACTTCACCTGTCATAATGTCATGTTTTCATTGTGTCTTACTTTGTACTCTGTCTGATGGGAGCCAACCCACTCTGCCTTTCCACCAGGTGTTATGGGAGATGCTGACTCGAGAGGTTCCGTTCAAAGGCTTTGAAGGGCTGCAGGTGGCATGGCTGGTGGTTGAAAAGCAAGAGGTATAGTGCACACTGGGGACAAATGCAAAACATACTTCTTCAAATGTGCTTTAGCATGTGCACCCTTCAAACTAGAGAAACAATGCGATGCTCTCATGATTTCCACTGCGAGCTGGTGAGGTGGGCCGCTGGGTATTTTTAGTCCTGATGTCAGTTCTCTGCTCTTGTAAGGCCTGGATACACAGCAGTGGAGCCGGGCCAGGCTGCCCTTGGCCAAAACCTTTACGAGACGCAAACACAGGGAAGAATGGACACTGTGATCGGAGGCCTGATTATAGCGGTTTATAGGGCAGATTTTTATCCAGTCTATGAAAGGATCCCCTTAAATACTCATGCTAACAGCCACAATGTACGGCCAACAAACAACTCCCAGAACATGATTCCTGCGTAGCTCTTGGCTAATCTCCAAATACTCTCCCTAAATAACTCCCTCCCTCTCTTTCCCTCTGTTTCTTTTTTGTGTTTCCCAGTCTCCACCACTATACCTCTACACTGGACGTACTGCATGCCCTCGCGCCACTCGTTCATATTTTAGGATTAGTCTCTGGAGAGAGCTGTTTGCATTTCTGCCCTGTACTATGGCTCTGTCTGCACTCATTCAGTAGTACTGCAAACATGAAATTATGCTTAGGAAATCATTTATACTAAAAAGACTGCTTTAAATGTTAAAGCAATGCACAGAATGCACATTGATTAAAATGCTCCACTATACCCGTATAGAACATTTGGTGTGCTGTTTTTGGAGAATTTAATACATTTAACTTAGCATTACTAACTTTTCCCTTATTTTGCTTTCCTAGAGGTTGACTATCCCCACCAGCTGTCCAGCAAGTTTTGCAGAGCTAATGAAAAAATGTTGGCAAGCAGATCCAAAGGTAAGTGGTTACTGATTGATTAACACAACTATTTTGCACAACTATGCAGTGTTTGATGCTCTAAATGTAATTTTGTTGTTTTCTATGACAATCACGAATCTTGAATTTTGAATGACTAACCTCTATCTGCTTATGTTATGTCTCTTAAGGAGCGGCCACTTTTTAAGCAAGTACTCCTAACCCTAGAGACAATGGCAAATGACAGCAGGCTACCAGATCAGTGCAACTCCTTTCTTCATCACAAAGACCAGTGGAGGTATACGTTCAATATATCATATTGTTTATTGTTGATACATAATAGCATATATGGCACAGTAAACATACTAATGTGCCCCTGAGAAAAGTTGAATGCGTGACCCTGTGCTCTACTTCAGTCTATATTAAGCTCTTTGGAAAGTGTCCACGGAAGAGATTCCTCTGCCGGTCCACTCCAGTGCAGTGTGAAAAGCTGTGGGGGTGGGCACTGGAGCAGGGGAGGCAGACAAGAACTAAAGTTATCTGTAAACACAGGAAGCAGCAACACACAATGTACTGGGTGCATGTGAAAGCTACAATACTGAGTTGAGGTGTGAGATTTTGAGCATATTTACCACTGTGATGCAATCAGTTGTGAGTGTCGTTTTGGTCAGGGTGGAAAGTTGGACAGACACAGGGCAGTGAGGATTGTACAGTGTGAGAGAGGTGAAGGGGTGGAGCTGAGGAGCTAGGGAATAAACAATACTCCTCAATAAAGAGCTTTTAGTCTGCTGAAGCAAGGCTTGGAAAACTTCACAACAGTGGCACCTTGTGGAAGCAGCCAGTAACTGCAACTCAGTGAATTGTACTGCCAACTTAATGTACAACTAAGGTCATATTATGTAAAATGGCAAAAAACTAAAGCATTTGATGACTACAAAGTAAATTACTGTATATTTTTGATATATCCAATAGGTGTGAAATTGAGTCTACACTTGAGCGCCTACGGAAACTTGAAAGGGAGCTTTACTCCAAAGAAAAAGAGTTAGAAGAAAGAGAAAGGAGACTCAAACTATGGGAGGAGAGGCTCATGCAGAGGTCTAACATGAGTCCTAGTCCCACCTCTCTTCTGATGGACTCACCGGTAAGTACCACTGTGTCAAAGAGCAAAACAAATAACTATTCGTGTTGAGTGTTTCTTTACCTTTCCGGCAGTTCTTCACCGCTTCACCGCTGACCATTGGCTCGTCTGGCTCTTTCTTCCGCTCTCACTCTCAGGACTCAAACAGCAGTGCGGGGGTCAGCAGCGCTGGGGTCAGCTCTTTGTTCCGGACCCTGAGTAACGGAGACACTGAGAGGAGCACTAACACCACACTGGACCGGAGCATGTCCTCTCTGGATGGGGGCAGACTGCATGCCATGCTTCGGGGACTGTCTGGGAGATTTGGAGATGAGGAGGAAGAGGAGGGCACCCTAAATGATAGCAGTTGGGTACAGAAGAATGATGGAGGCAGCCTAGAGGGGGGAAGGGTGCAGGTGACACTGAGGAGCTTTCCAGGAGGCGTGGTGGAGAGACAGGAGAGGACATGGGAGGAGCGGGACAGGGACAAGGGGGGACTACAGCGGAGCAGGGTGACTATGTGGAAGGGGTACTCTGGGAGTTATGGAGAGGGGGACTCTGGGAGAGAGAAGGAGGCTGACTGGGAGGCAGACAGAGCTGAGGAAAGACTTGAGGACAGAGGGATGGAAGGCGTGGTAGAAGTATCAAGACTCCCTACAATGCTGAAAGGCCTGGGAGGGGGTATGGGAGGCTTAGGGGACATGCTGTCTTTAGACATGGAGGACATAGGAGACATGGGGGACATGGGGGACATGGGCGATATGGATATGAATATGAACATGGGTGACTTGGGCGTAATGAAAGTCTCGGGCCGAGGGGTCAGGACTGAGCTGGGTGTCAGAGAGCGAAGGGATATGGGGGTTGTAGTCCAGGGAGTACGTAGTGATCTCAGTGAGGCTTTAAGTCAAAAGATCAGAGGGGAAATGGGTGTCCAGGTGAGCATGTGTGCTTCGTCCAACCAGAACTCTGTCAAAAGTTGCAGCATGCGTCAGGGAACCAAAATTAAAATGGCTTCTGCGGCAATGGACATGATGGAGCTTGACTGGTCTGACAGTGACTGAAGATATAAAAGAATACATGGACATGCACACACAGGTTGACCTGTAAGCGCACACGTGCATTACAGTCTCCAGTAGGAAAAAAGCTGGTCTACAACACATTCCTTTTTTTTTCTTTTTTTATTGTTGCGCTGAACACTATGTCCTTCTGTACTGTGAAGTAGAAAGAAAACAAAAGGACATCTTGGCTGCCATATTTTTGTCAGTTACTTCACCTGTGTAATTTAATTCCTGCTGCATAACATATACTGTAAGAGGTACAAGTGTTAGTAAACACACACACACTTGAATGTCTCTAATGAGGCAGCACTGTACGCTTATTCCCTGCTTTATAGTATTTTGTTTAGTTTAAAGTTTTGCTTAGTTCCAAAGGGTTTGACTTTATCTATTACAAATATAGTGTGTGTTTTTGACATTTTTGAGAATATTTCGTCTTTTTTCAATAAATAGAGAGAAATCTACAAATTGCCTTCTCTTGTTCCAATCCCTTCCCAGCCACACATGATCAGCTAATATATATATGTCACACACTGAGAAGTAGAGCTACTCCGGCCAGGACCCACTTAGCAGGCCGTTCTCTGGTTTTTAAACTAAAAGTCCACACATACGTAGGTCCTCTGATCTTAGTCTTATAAAGAGGACACTCATAGATGTTCCTGGTCTCATGGCGGTCATTGGGAACAGCTCGAACAGAAATTACAGGCATGGCTGGAGTCAGTTCCTTTAATCGAGCTTCTGTGATCACTCCAGCCTGAGTGTCCCACCTGGCTCCTACAGCAAAGTGCAAGTGTGTTTAAACAGTGTTACAAGAGTGGGAGAAATGTGTGCTATGTGAAGGACAGTACCTTCCATAAAGAGTCCGTAGACGTAAGCACCCTCTCTGGCGGGCTGGTTGAACTCTTCTTTAAATTTCTTGGTCACATCCACAGTTAAGTTCACTTTGTCTAGTGGCCACTCATTCTTCCGGGCTAAAGACTGCATCACAGCTGGGGAACAAGAGCAAAGCACAAAAGCATTCATGGTTTGAACGAGAAATACTTGTGTAGTAGGATGAGTGCTCTGTTGTTTGGTTACCAGTGAGGAATGACTGCGGGTTGAAAAGTCCAGAGAGCCAAACAACACTGGGCAAGGACAGGTCCTGGGTCCAGCTGTCCAGTTCCTTACAGCGCTGCAACACATCATTGTACCTAATATACAGAAATACAGTTTAAAATCAAGTATTGCAATGAAAACAAGTCTATCCTGGAACCATACACACCAAACTGACAGGCTGTAGATGGAGGGATAGGCCAGTTTGGTCCAGGTATCAGGGACATTGTCAAAGAATAAGGCAGTCTGGAGCTTCTCCATTTCAGAGGAAATTGCAAGCTCCCCCTTTTATGGTGAGACTTAGTGTGAAAGTCATAAAGATAAAAACACTCACTCAATAAGATAAATGTTTACCTTAAGTCCCAGGTCAAGTTCCTTTAATGAGCGGCGGATTTCCAAGATCAAAGTGTTCATTCGCTCACACTCTTGGAAACACACCAGGATGTAGGGGGAACGTTCAGCTGTCTTAGATGTGATGTCTGACATATTGTACTCCTCTGGAAGCTTCTCCAGTACCTCATCTAGAATAGATTTAACCTGCAGAAAACAGTTGAAACTACTTGATATTCTTCTGTAATTTTTCAGGAATAAATAAACATGCAATATGCAAAACTGATCATTATTATGTCAATATCATTGTAAATACATGTTTATCGTACAATGTAAGTGCATTCACCTTCTCCTCCAGGGTCTGTGAGGCCCCCTCCCCCATCACTGCATCAGGAGACTGCAGCTCCAGCAGAGTGTGGAAAAGGGCGTCTGATGTCACAGTCAGAAACTCAATTTCTGCATTGGGGTGCAGCCCATAATGCACTGGGCTCTCATGGGGCAGCATCTCATCGATAAAATCATGATAGCCCTGGAGATGTGGTGAGGGGAAATGATGAGAGCAACATCCTTATATAGTTATTTTAAAATATATATATTAAAAGAGCAATATTATTGTACCTGATAGTCCAAATTGGAAGGTACAACAAACCCTGGAGCTAATGAAAGTTTTCTGTCAAACTGAAAAAAGATAAACTAATTAGCATTTCATTTACAGCTGTTTACTTCTGTCATGAAAACAAACCTGGTTGGGCTGCATGTATTCTTCCAGGTACGTTCTGCAAAGGCGTCTGTCCCAGTCATCAGTGATATGTCCACCATACATGATCTCTCCAAAGAGATACCTCAGGTCCTCCCAGGGCACCTGGCAATATAACACAATTATTATTAATTATTAATATCCATTATTACATAATTTCAAATAAAAATGTATTAAACACCTGTGCATTAGCCTCTAAATAATTATAGAGGACATTTACAGATATGGTCAAGTCTCCAGTGTTAAAGGGGTACTTTCTGTTCCAGCCCTGGGGCCCAAATTTCCTTCTTTCTGCTACACAGGCATGAAAGTAACACAGGGAGAAGAGGATGGTCTTGAACTCCTGTTCGCGGCTGCACTGATCTAAGATATCCTACAAAGACAACACAGCATGGATGACTGAATCTGTCATTGTGTCTATTTGTAGCATGTTAAAACACTTACCTGGTCAAAGTTATCAAGAGCAGCATGTAAATTGGCATGCATCCCTGTAGGAGGTTCATTGGTTATCTTTATAGCATTTTCTAGAATGCCCTAAAACAAGAAATTGTAAAACATACTGTATTATTGTTGAATAGAAAAGCTTCCAATATACATTTTAATAAATAAGATAGCTTTATGCTTCTATTTATGTATTGTGAGACCAACACTAACACTTTATAGATAGGAGCCAGTGTACATCTATACTGTACCTGAGGGATTATGTGCTCCTGAGGCAGTGGTGCTGGCTCTGCACTCATAAAAACTCGATAGTCAGGATGACTGCCCTCACAGCAGCGCTCCAGCAGTTTCTCTAGGGACCCCAGCCAGCGCCCAACCAGGTGGATGTTCTGCAGGGAAAAGGCAATCCATTTACAATTAAATTGTATCTACAATGATATCAAAATAAAATATCTCGACCTGTAGTATAACCCAATGTCCCTCTTTTGCAGCTTGTTCCATGGCAACCTCAGCAACAGCTTCTTGGCCCTGACCAAGCGACACATTGTGAAGCTTCCCAAGGTCAATAGTAAAACCCAGTTTCTTTCCTGTTAACAAACAACACTTGAAATATTTTTTATAAACAAATTATAAAAAAAACTAATTATAATAGGGCCTTTTTTTTTTTTTTTTCCAAAAAAATATTTCTACAGCAGTATAAACTCTAACATAACATGCAACTCTTATGAACACATCTCTTGTCTTATATTTTCATAGTACATTTCATACCCAGAGATTCCACATCCTTAAGTGGATCTACACCAGGAGAGAGAATAAAAAACACAGGAGAGGCTGGTCCACTTTCTCTGAAGGATTTAGCAAAGTCTGTCTTCCGGCCTTCTGTATACTTTACACCAAGTTTCTCTTCGACAAAATTCCTACAGTGTCCAACAGAGAGAAAAAAGTACAGCCCAAAGAAAAGCAATTCGATATTTGGTGTTTTATAAAAGAACAACTTTTACCTCAGGGCATATGTCATGCGATCTGGCCGTATGGCTCTTATGATGATCAATTTCTGCAGGGCACTTTTGCCTTTCCACTCTTGAGGAAATTTCTCCTTCTCTGGGCATTCAGACTCCACTATCTTCTTCCAGCGTTTCGGCGAACCTTCAATGTCTCGATCCAGACCTCGAAATTCATCTGTAAAGCTCATGACCTAGCTCCAAACATCAATGATCAGTGTACATACATTACATACCAAATGTCTCTCTTTTACAACCAATTTGTAAACCTTAATAGCACTCCATGCTGAGTTAGAGAGAAATTCGAGTTGACTGATGTAAGTGTGGTCAATGTTGAAGCGTAACAGGAAGTCCAGCTCTCGTACATCTATTTCTTTACTCAGAAGGAGCAGCTAAGAATAAAAATCTAATATTAGTTACAAAAGGTTCTCTTCTTATGTGAACTCTCACACAAAGGGACACCTGGAAAGCCAACTGAGCAGTGAAGGTTAGCTTGTCCCTCTCAAACAGTCCTCTGCTGATGTAGATAAAAGTAGAGTATGTGACACAGTCTATGAGTGTGTTCACACGGCTCGTCACATCGTCGCTTTTCTCTGCCGTCTCCACTGCTTTATGGAACACTACATTAAAGGCCTGATAAAGAAAGTGATATTCAGTTGTGTAATAATTACTAAAGTGATCATTGACTATATTCATAACATGTGAATAATTATATATTTATTTACACATACAGTATGTCTGGTAGTTACTTACCTTGAGGCTGAACTGGTACATGGCATTGATTTTGTTCAGGTCATTCATGATAAAGTACAGAAGAGAAGCTCTGACGGCAACAGGCCGATAGTGCTCTCTAGCTTCATTTATCTTGACTTCATTGACCTTGGCTTCCTGGACCTGAGCAAAAGAAGTGGCATATTCAAATAAAAAATAATAATTTTGTGTGGCCTTTTAATCCTGCCCGTGGCACCTTCATCTCGATTTCCGCAGCAGTGTGTTTAGTGGTCTCTAGCTTCTCCACCAGGACATTGTCACCCAGGAAATTACTCTCGGCGGCCGACAGCCGCGTGAGCAGCTCATCCTCCAGAAGCTTTAGTTCAATCTTAAACATGTTTTGCTGCTTGGTCAGTTCACTCTGGTGGACACAGACATAGTGTAATTATCCATGTTATGAATGTAGTGAGGGACAGTAACAGAAAAACCTACCTTCAAGTGCTCAAGGTCTGGTCTCTCCTGATTGACCACCTGAGCCAGAAGCTGATCCTCCAGCCCGTCTCTGGTCACAGTGAAGTTAATGAGAGTGGTCTGAGCTTGAATCTCTGGTTTATAATGAGGATTGGCTAACTTTGTGTGGAGAATCAGCCTGAAACCTGGATGGAAATAGCACTCCTTGTCCCCAACCTTTATACAACTTTAAAACAAAAAAATATGAAATTACAATGGGAAATATATCTTATGGAAATGAAAAATGTGCATGAAAATAGTAAAGTAGAATAATTCAGATTTACCTGCCCTTTTTGATAGTATGTCGCCCCAGCAGAGGGTCAATAACAGGGTCTATAGTTTCTTCTAGATTTTCAATGAGGACAGTTTCTCCAGCCACTACAGCCTGCTCAATTACATCTACGTAGCTTTATAGCAAAGAAAAAGATTGTGAGTACATATTCTGTACATAATTGAGATATGTTAATCTCATAATATTATTTGAACACAAAGTTAACACTTACCCTTTCTGCCCAAGACTCACTACTTTGAGGCTGCTGCCAAAGCGGCTCTTTATCCACTTTATTCCCTGTAGCTGAGGGTCAATGAGGAGAGGCCAGCGCTCACCTGAGGGAATGTACACACATGGTTTTGGCCAAATAAACCAAACAAATTGGTGTGTGTGTGTGTGTGTGTGTGCGTGAATTGTGCATTAATTTAAAAAAAATTGCTTATTTTTGCTAACAATTTGTGAGGATGGTTGCATTCTGAGTGGACATCTTATCCCCAGGCAAGCCTTCATTGTTCCACTGGGCTACCATTGCGTCATCAGTCAGCATTGACACTGGATCTAAGCCTTGTGTCATGGGAATGATTGTCTGAACAAATGAAAATAAAATAATGAGCGGTAGAAAAGGACATTGCAGACAGTAATATTTCAGTGTCACCTTTTGTTCACGTAGAAATGGCATCCACATGTGGTCCAGCAGTTCTCTCCTATACTTCTTAGAGAAGGATCCGGCATAAGAGATGAATGCTGCAGTCAGAAGGACGTCTCCACACAGAGTTTCCTCTTGTTCATAATACTGGGCCACAGAATGGCCCCAGCGCACATTCTCACTCTGGAAAAAGCCATTTATTTGTATACTTTTTTTAAACACTGAAATCAGAAGACTTTCATTTTCAGTAATTTCTTACTTCTAGTCCTTTTACCAGACGATTAGCTAGTTCTATTGTGTTATTAGTGTTATTGACTTCTTCCTGGAAGCGAACTTTCTCTGATGTGGCTGTTTTATAAGATGTTGTCAGAGTTTCCAGATTACCATCTAACTCCTGTGAAAAAAACAGTAATTGCTGGTATTTCACAAACAATAACATTAATAACAAAAAACATTTTGCTGACATTCACACGTTCTTATTAATATTTAATGTAAATACATTATTAAAAAGGGCAGACTCACAGCAAGTTTCCTGCGGATAACCTCTAGTTTTTCAGCGGCCTCTGCTAAATCAGCATTGGCCTGAGATAGACACATCCTCTTCATCTCAACTTCACAGAAAACCTAGACAGAGAGTGGAATATGTCAACTCAAAGCCAGTTTCATTTACAACAAATCCAACAAACCTTTACTTACAAATATCTGCATCGCAGCACAACCAGGGGAAATAAAGTAAAGTCACCACCGTGTATCTGGATGTAAATCGATAATCTAAATGTTTATTGTGTACCTCATGGAAGTGTATGATATTAATGACCCAGGCACAGAGGCCCGCAGCAGCTGAGGACTTCTGCCTCACAAACTCTGGGTTGAACTCTGGGTCACTGAGATAGTCTTCTTTTATACACCTCACTGTAGGTTCAGGGATGTGCTCTTTATCAAAGTTTACAAGAGCCTGCAGGAAATCATCCACCTGCAACACGTTTAATATTAAGCAGAATACAAGATTTTCATATTTAACTACAAACATGTTACATATATTGATTCTGTAAATTAAACATTAGTACAGCTGTGGGGGAATTGTGGTCTTACTACAAATTGTCAGTGGAAATATGACCTTGCTCATGATGATCTTGCAAGCTTTCCAGCTGCGATCTTTAGGTATTCGTCCTTGGGGAGCAAGCAGCACCAGAACAGCTGCTGAGACATTGGTGACGATGGCTGGAGGGTTGGGAAATGTCCTCAGTTCTGTCAGGTTTAACTAGATCACAACAAAGCACACACAGTACAATACATGAATATTTTATGAAACAATATGGCCAAAGTTTTTACTCTGTTTAGAGTGTTTAGCGCTGCGTTGGCTGCCTGTAGTGCTGGCTCAGCTTTAGCCAGGTCGTCTTCAGTTTCTTGCTGCTGTTTAGTTACTTTGGCTTGGATAGCTGCCACCTAAAATCACAGTTGTTTAATGCAGAAAGACCAAGTAAAGTCATGTAGATGTAAACTTGCACTATAATTAACCTTTTGCTCCTCTCCATCTGCCACAGCCCTTTCCTGGTTGAGCTTGTCTTTCTGTTGCCCAATTTTAGCAATAAGAGCCTCAATCTCATTGTTTCTTTGCCACAGCTCTACCTCTTGTACTGCTAACTTGGCCTTTAAATCTTCCACCTAAAGCAATTGGTAACATTCATAGTGCATATTGTTTTTGTCAAATTTGAATTATTTTAGATTTTTTTCCTGACCTGTGCAGCGGTTGATTTAAGCTTCTGAAGGCCGTTCTCCAACCTCTCCATCTTCTGTGTCAGCTCAGTGCGTTTCTTCCCCAGCAGGTTGCCGTAGAGTTTCATGAACTCGAGGAAGCTCTTAGGTGTGGTGTAGTTAAAGTGCTTTTCATTCTGCTGGTATTTCACACTCACCTGTTTGTGCATTAAAACACAGCACAATAATATTAATCAAATGGAGAGTTGACACAGTGTCTAGACCATGGGCCAGAAAAAAATAGTCCTACCTCGTTGACACTTGTGTGTGCAAAGGAAATAAATTCACTGATGGAAGACCTTACATTTCGCTGTCAAAAAAACAATATCAAAATATAATGAAAATATCACTAGTATGTATATGTATAGTATGTATATGTATATAATGGCACTTTCACCTCTAATCCAGGTATCTTCTCAATAAATGTAGAGCTGACAGACTGCAAAGCAAGCTGAGGCCAAGGGTGAAACCAGTCTATAGCGGTACAATTGACCAAAGCCGGAAATTTGCGCGCTCGTGTACGTAGAGTAAACCCAACAGGAGAGAAACACAGGACGACCTGGAAGACAAACTTAAAACTGTAAAATTAAAAATGCTTAAATGGTGTACTTTTAAATCTATCCAGACCTTCAGCTGCCTTCTTATTCTCTCAATAAAAAAGTTCCAACAGTTGTCTCTGCTATCTATTAGGCCTAAGCCTCTCAACTCCATTCGAATCGACGTCACAATCATATCCACCTCTTCATCACTGAACAGATCTGGGATATCACCTAAAATATTACAATATTAGAAGCTGTATCAATCTCATTGAATCACTACTGAGTTAAGTACAGTATTACCTGACGCCAACATATCATTGATGAGCACCAAGAACCGCTCATCTGGAATCTGGGCATCTGTGTGAAGGAATACTGTCCCAATATTTTTCACTCCCACTTTGATATACAAGGCTGCTATATCGCTCTGGATATCATGTAACAAAACAAGGCAAACTGACTCAATTCACATTTAATGAGCTGAAAGACAAGTCAGCGTCACATAATTAACTGTGTAGTGTGTAACCTTGAGATCACTGATGCCATAGCCTTTACGCAGTGTGATTTGGAAAACCTCCAGAGAACTGAGGAAGGCAGCCAGCCGACATAGACTTTGCTTTCCACTCCCTCCGACACCCACCAGAAGAGCATTACCATAAGGGGCCTCCAGAATACGGCTAATACGACACCTTTAGATAAAAACAAAAGCTTTCACTTAGCCTGTTGTGTGGTCTATTTAAGCCCTCCCTCCTCCATCAATCAGCAGTCTCTCCTTGAGGCGTGTGTGGGTCTTACACATGCTGGATCGCTTCTTCAAACAACACTAGGTCCATGACAGCGTGCAGCTCATTATAATGCTCAAGAGCCTCTGACAGGGTCTTCTGGAGTTTCTCCCAGTCGGAGGCCTAAGAACACATGCAAATAAACAAATGATCTGGCACATCAGTCTTTGTGTGAGAGCTGCAAATCACTTCAGATAGAGCCAGGATAATGTAATATATTTACGCTCTTATCAGAAGCGCTACTCATTAATTTCTACTTTAAAATCCCTATAGAAACAAATGGTCATTAGCTTTCTAATGACAGCCCATTCATTCTCATTTCTGCACTGACAGATTAGAGCTGACAGCGGAATCCATGCCGTCACGTCTTTGAATATGTGCACTTCAGATAATACACACAGATAATTGACTGAAGTCCAACACAATTAAACAACTTTGTCTTTATTACTGCAGTTAATTAGGAATATAAATGGCTGCCAGAGGGAAACAGTAGGGACTACAGAACAGAGCAGGTCTAACCAGCTTGTGTCAAACCTGGTGATAACGAGGCTCCCCAAGCCCTTGTGCAAAATGACAGTACACCAGTGGCTGGTGGATGAACATGGACTCATCTATTCCCTGTGGAACACAATATTGATAACAAGAAAATTCTGTCAAAGCTGATGCAAATTGCCATGTATTGGATTTGAAATACAAACAATAAAATAACCTCAAAATATCTTTTGCCAGTGTCCAGGAGTACTTTTTTAAACAGTTCCACATCTTTCTCTTCCATGAGTTTGTCAGAGTAGACCCTGGAGCTCTCGTGCAGCCACAGGTGAACCAGCTCCATGGGGTAACGAATACAGTCAGGCAGGGCAAATAGGATGCCCTGTACACCGCAACAAAAAGTCATGATTTAACAAAATGAAATCAATAAAAAAAAATAAAAATCAAGATTTTAAAATTAAAATACCTGAAAGATATTAGAGAGGTCTCGCAGGTTGAATATGTAATGAAAACGTATGGCAGTTGGGAGAAAGTTCTGGCTAATTTTCTGATGTAGACAAATGGCAGCCTTGTAAATGTAAAGAGATATAAAGCTGTCAATATGTGGTTGCACACACAATATTGTCAAAATCAATACATTTTCAGTGTATTTCACCTGTATTAGGAGCCCTACTGATCGAGAAACTCCATAGCTGAATCCTCCTTGGAGAAAATGAGCAGATAGTATGCTAGAGAAGATGGTGGCTAATGCATCAGCACTTGGGAAATGCACTGCAAACACAGCAAAGTGTCTCTGCAAATGAAAAATTGCTCTCTAAGTATTTAACAGTTCACAACACAGACAAGCATATATTTTAAATGCAGTTCACCTGCAGTCTGGGGTTGATTGAGAAGCTTCCCGCCGTTGGATTCATACAGGTAATATACTGGCAGTTATGGATTTCCTTGAGTACCAGCCGTTGCCTGTCATACCTATAATTGTATTGTAATGATCTGGTATTTTGTGTTTAGTTCAGAATTGACACTGTTTGTTGTTGTAACTTTTTATGTGTTGTTTATGTAACTACTTTTGGATGTGACACTTGGTTGCTATGCCGAGAAGTTGATGTGAAGGTTTTATTTGTCAGTTACTGGTCTGGTTTGGACATTGGCTCTAGTGAGTTGAGACTGACTAGAGTAGCCTTTGTGTGCACAAAATAAACACCCAGAAAAAAAATGCAGTGTTTCTTTACACCAAAACGTTACAGTATTTTGGACTATCACTGTATGGTCTGAATATGTGCATGCATTGTTGGTGTCAATAGGTTGTCTTCTCATGACATCATAACATATCGTTGAACAGAGCTGTAGGCCAGGTCAGGATTCTGTGATGAAATTTGCTGTTTAACTGTCCGATTGCAGATCTCGTGACTTGGTTTATGGTTAATGTCTCTGTAATTACTAGGCCTATCCACATGAAACAAAAACTGGCACAAACTTTGAAATCTTCTCTGTCAGGACAAGCAAATAAGAGTCAAATTATAGAATACCTTCAAAAAGTAGTGCCATTATTCAACCCCAAAAATGAGATCGCATTTAAGCTGTTAGATTGTTATGGCAAGTTTGTGAACCCAATCTCTAACAAAGAATGATGAGGTTCAACATTAGTGGATTGTTAGTCTAGATATATCTTTAAAAAATGGTAAATGGCCAGTAGTTATATAGGCCCCTACCCCCCATCTGAAAAAGACGGTGCTCACCAGTGGTTGTAGTCGAGATGTTGTCGAATGAGCGTATGTGGCTGGACAGTCCCATAAACGTCCACCTCAGGCATGTTGAGGTCGTCTATGAAGTAGATGAGCCTCTTGGGAGTTGGAGGAGCAAATTTACGGCCTGCTTTTTTCTCAAGAGGTTTTTCCAAGACTCCTGTGATCCAAATGTTGAATGAGACACCATTGTGCTACTATACATAACTAAATATATATTATTACTAACTACTGGAAAGCTGTAATTCTTCTTACGCTGGAGCATAGCAGAAGTAGTGTAGTAGTTGAAGGGCACTTTAGCCACCATGAAGTCCTCTTTTAGCTTGGAAACCTTATCATACACTAGAATTGTTTTACCCACTCCTGCATTTCCCACTAACATAACGGGTTTGCCTCGCTGCAGCAACAGGTCCATGAAGTACGTTAGACAAATGGTTTCTGGAGTGTGAACCAATACTGTCTAAAACACATTAAAATAGAAAATAATGACAGATATGAAAAGTATATTTATGATAATGTTGCAATAAAAAGTAAAACAGACAGACCTGCAATGGGATATCAGGCTCAAGTTCAAAGGGCACGATGGTTTCACTCCAGGGAGTAAACTTTTTAGTCTCTGGGTCAATGTAATAATCAAAGACTGTGCCCTGAGATGGAAACTTCACAGCTCTCATCTCTTTGCACCACCATCGGCTAAATTCAGCCTTGTAGTCATTCAACTGAGGATAACATAGTGTTTAAGATTGTCATTGAAAAAAAAAATACACTATTTAAATGGGACTTACATGATCTTGGAAGAGTGCTCCTCCAAATGCCCAGACACAAGCAAAGACAAAGTAAACCTCATACAGTTCTCTAGGGGAGTCTGGAGGAGTATTCTCATTGGTCAGCAGGCAGTCCAACAAAGAACACAGCGTCTATTCATACCAAAATGCAGTGTATGCATGAGTGCAAACGTCATATAATAAGAAATCAGATACATTTTTTTATTCCAGTGAAGTCTGTATAGTCACGCATACCTGAACCATGCTATTTTCTGGCATTGGTGTGATGGTTTTGAGGTTGCAGCGCACTTGCTCCAGACAATAAGGAACGTACTTGTCAAAAAGGATGGTGAGGTTTGCCCGCTCTGACTGGGCCTGTCTCATTTCTATCCAGCTGGCAACATAACTAAACAAACAGAATTCATATTATGCAAATACACATATGACATTAATGTGTGTATGTTTTCCTTTGCCTTACGAGCTCCAGCCAATGTCCTGTGGATTAACAAAGAGAATTCCTGCTCTGGATACGGTAGCAGGTGTAGCAGCTTTTAAATGTGAAATCTCAAATAGCAAGCGCATTGAGGAGGACAGACTGATCCTCTCATTACTGGCCAAGGTGAGAACCTTCAAAGATGGATTAAATTAGAATAAGATGAAGTACATATGTAACATCTATAGAATATATAAAAAATTACCTTATTATCATCCATGACTGTGTTGAGTGATTCGATCCACATAGGGTCAATATCCCCATCAAGAACAATCCATTTTGGGCCATCATGTCCCACTGAGGTCAGTTCTCTCATTGTAGAGGAAAACAAACCTGTGACAAAGACAATTGATACATTTGATGAATAGTGCAGATACTATAACTACACTATGCAGAGTGCATTCAAGATCATAACCTCTACAAGAGGAGGTTAAAATACATCATCAAAAAGAAGTGTTTCTTTTACCATCTTTCCACTCCCTAGTGGCAGGGTGCAGGAAACCAAAAAGCTCATCTGTAGTTACTGCTTTAGGATTCATATCAGTCCAAATAGGCTTCATCTTCATGTTTGAATAAGTTCTGTGTAGAGTCTTCAAGATCTGATAAGACGCCATAAAAAGTACATGTGTTACTCTTTGTTATTTGGTGAGGCATGTGTCTATATCTCATAGATGTAATTAACATCTATGAGATATAGACACATGTATACATTTATTCAAACACATACCGCCTTAATAATAAAAAATAAATAAATATAGACAACTACGTGAATTTATAGATGACGTACCTGGCTTTTTCCAGTGCCTGGCCCACCAACAACAAACACAGAGTGACGGACGGCAAGCAGTTCCTCCAGTTGAGTCACCTAAGGAAATATTATAAAATTTTAACATTGTTGTATCACAGGGAGATATACAGTATACAATAAAATAACCAAACCTTAAGTATGAAGTTCTCCTCAGGCTGAAGTCGAAGCTCGCCGACAGACTGACGCACAGCCTTTTCAAGCTCTGGATTCTTCTTCCTTGGTACATCTAACTGAGGGAACAAGTCACTGATGAGCCCCAAGAAAATTGGCACATCACTGGTCACAATCTTTGGGAGATTGAAGTCTCTCAAGGCTCGCATCAGTACCTGTACAGGGAAGAAGCAAAAGACAGAGATTAAAGGTCCACATTTAGCAAGTGGTTTACAGAAAAAAAGAAAGAAGAAAAAAAACATCATATTTGTATTTCTATCTACAAACTTGTTCCTCAGGCCTGCTCCTGTCCTCCCTCTTCAGAGATCCAGCCACAACAAGGACAGATTTGATGGCCCTCAAACCCCAGTCATAGTGATCCTGACAGAAACATTTGACAGTACAGAAAATATTATTTATTACTTAAAAGGTGTGCAACATTTGGCCCATCTATGTTACATTTCAAGAATCAGTGTTAAGTTTGGCATTGGTGTGTATCAATTTATTTTTTACATACAGTAACTATACCTGTTTGGACAGCAGCTCTTTGCAGAGGGTATAGAGGCTTATAAACTTGCGTGCCAAAAGCCGAGCATCTATAAATCCTTCTGCCACCAACATGATTTCACAGATCAACTCAAAGTCAGGGATCACCATGGCACATGGCCTGAAAACAAACAGAGTTTAGCTTGGTCACATGAGTTGTATTGAATCCTGCTGAGCCACATGTTTTCTTAAAAAGAAGAAGTCATCAAATATAGCATCATTTTGAAAAGCAAACCTGAATAGTGCTTTAAGGTTCTCTGGCAGCTGTGCTCGACCAGCATAACCTGGGTTCAGAGTGATGAAGATCCCCACAGTTGGTTTCAGCTCTATTTCTTCTCCCAAGAAATAAAATCTAAAACAGAGATGAAAAGAAATGTATATTTTTCTGTGTTGTGTGATGACACGCTTCTATTTACCTCTGTTTTTTATAGCGTACAGCATCCTGGATAGTTTTGACTTGTACCGCAACAACTGACAATACTTCAACTGAAATTCTGTTGAATTCATCAAAGCATCCCCATACTCCTGTTTGAGCCAATCCTTTGTAAATATTGCCTATGGACTGTATTGGACAAAATAAAGATGAAATTAAAAATCAAAGAACAAACAAATAAGGTGATAATGTATTCACCTTGTAATCCATCTGTTCAGAGCAATTGAAGACATACACCATGATACCCAGGGAACGCCCCAAATCTTTAGTGGTCTCAGTTTTACCAGTTCCTGCTGGCCCAGAGGGGGCGCCACTCATGGTCAGGTGTAGGGACTGAGTCAGGGTTATGTAACACCTCAATAAGAATTTTGACAAATTAGAAACAAAAAGTCTCAGTGGAAAGATTTTTTTTCCCCTTCTACTACTTTATTTAATTTTGCCAACTAGATACAAAAAGACAGACATGCTTCACATGCACCTGTCAGTGAGTGGGGTGATGACCAGTCTGTTTGTGTTTCCCAGATACTCATAGCTAAACTGGAACTGGGCATCACAAATGTTCACATAACAATGCCTGGTTTCATCATCCCATCGATGGCGGAGTTGAGAAAGCCACGAAAATGCCTGAGCTGTTGTAACCTGTTCATTGAAAAAACATATTTTTCAAAATATTATGTGTATAAATATTCACAATATTATGTGTAATGCTCCTATGTTGCTTACCTTTTGACTTATCAGACTAGCAACTACATCTCTAGCATGTACATCAATAGTGCAGACTGTCATTATCTTCTGTCTGTCTCCAGGTGTTAATTCACCAAGTAACATGTGGATTAGTGAGTTTAACTGTGTGATCTTGAACAAACACAAACACAAACACAAACACAAACACACACACACACACACATTAGTTATAATTAAATGGGTCGGGTTATATTCCCCCTCAAAATTATAATTATAATATAAGCATTACTTGTTTTTTGTTATAGTCTTTTAGGGCCGTTTCAAATCCTTCCTCTACTCTCTCAAAAGCTATTTGTACATCTGTGGCCCACCACACCTGACTTCCAGTCAAGCCCACCTACACATAGAGCAAAACTGATTTTAGTAAGAACTGTAACAATAATAATAATAATAATAATAACTTTCATTTGAATGATGTTTAAACCTGTGCAGGGTAGTCAAAAAGCCAATGGTCTCGAGGTTTGTCTTCATAAGCAGCCACTGCCTCCTGGATCTCTTTTTGTACTGTACTACGCATGGCGTTCTCCAATGCATTTAACCACGACTCTGCCTAAAAATCCACCAGACAAAGGTCAGTGCTGAGATCTACAGTAATGACAGCTGGTCAGCAGACATGTCCGGTACCTGTCCTTCACACACACAGGCCTCAGAGAAGGGAACATACTCTGCCTCTCGGCTGTACATGCCAATTGCCACAGCAACCCCCTCCTCCTCTTTGCCTCCTCCTCGTTCCGAGTCTGTGAAGCGTAGGTCTGCTATGTTGTCAAATAATTTTAACAAGTGTCTTGTCACCTACAAAATGTATAAACAAAATAAACACCAATTTGAGTCAAACACAACTTACTGTCTGTCTGTCTATCTGTATGTTTCCAAATATTCTGAGAAGGTAAAGATCACCTGTTTGGGCTGTGTTCCCTTTGAGACTATTTCCAACAGATCGGAGGCTGACACAAAATAAAACCTGGGGAAAGTAAGTCGTTTGGTTTCCAGATACTCAGCCAGTGCCTTCTCACACACAGACAATCTCTGCTGCAGGGCCTCAAGGTTCTCCAAAAAGCCAGGGAAATTGGTCACCTCCACTACATTACTGTTCTCAATTGTCTTAATCATCATTGACTGTGGGGAAAGATGAAATAAAACGATTATGAGAACAGATGTGTTTCAGATGTGTCTGGTGTTTTCATACATACATAAATGTTTGTCTCACATGAAGGTCATTGTGTATTCCCTGGAAGCGTTCAGCATCACTGGCCAGCTGGCAGCGAATGTCATCACTGTTAGTGAAGATACTGTTGAGATGAGCCCACGTCCTCTGCACTGACATCCAGGATGAGATGACCAGATCTGCCACCATCAGCTTCCTCTGCCAGCCACTCACCTCTGTCTGGAAGTACTCTACATACTTACTCATCAGGATGTTTTGTAGCTGGACCTATGGGTAAATTGTGTCATAATAAGTTTCAGGCAATTTGTACAGTGCCAATATATGTTCAGAGCCGCAACACATGTTGACCTGATTGTCCTCGAGTGTTTCTATAAGGTTTTCATCTGCTTTGAGCAGAGGCATCCCTGTGCTGGTGTGAGTCTCATAGGACAATGACATTATGCTCCATGTTTGGGTTATCTCTGCCATTATCTAGGAAAAAGCAAGTTTTTTTTAAATACATATTTGCTATATATCAAATATTATTCATGTAAAATGTCGAAACATACCTTTTCTATAGCCATTTCCTTTACAGCCTTATCTACTATGTTTTTAACCTCCTCTTCCACACGATGGAGTTGTAACTCCAATAAATCTCCAAGGGTAGTGCTTTTCCCCATCACAAATGTTACCTGTAAATAAATATTACATCTCATGTCAAAGCTCCATGTTAATTCATTTTAAGGGCTAAAAACTAATATTTACAAAACCTCTCATCTGAGATGTAGAGCCTTACCCCGGTGGTGTTCATAAGCTGCTGCCAGTGCCGCTCCCTGACAGCCGTGTTCTGCAGTTCATTTACTGCTCTTAAAGATGTGAGCATGTTTTTCACGGTAGACTCCAGCCCCGTGTACACATCCCACACTCGCACCTCTTTATCCAACAGCTTCATCTCCTTCAACCAGACAAGAAAATCAGAGAAAGAAATTTGGAAACTAAAACAATGAACAAAACTTTACTTTAGCAAAACGTCTAAGCTCCATGTCCATTTGTTCAACATTGATCTCCTTCCATGGTGTCTTAGTCCAATCTTCTATACTGGTCTGTGGAGATTTTTATTATTATACACACACACAGGTTACATATATACATACACACTCATATATATGCACACACACCTTAACAAACATAACCATGTCCCAAACAGCCTTGACCAACACAATGTCTGAACGGCACTGCCGGAGTTGTCGATAATCTGGAAAGCTGACTTCAAACAGATTGGCTGTGTCTTGAAGCTTCTTCATTTCAGCTTCCATCACTGCCACTCCGCGATGGCACTGGGCAATATTAAAATGGGCATGCCTTTTTAATTTATGTTTTATGCACTGGCAAAATTAGATAAATCCAAAATAGTTTTTCTTACAGTATCAAGTTTTCGATATGGTTCCTCCACGCTTATCCTGAAAATTGATTCAGTTCGAAAGTGTTCTCTAAACTCATGCTGCTTGACCTATAAGCCAAAGTATGGTTCAGTGAATATAGACAATAACTACGGTAGTACACAAAAGATATGTTCACGGGCTAAATTAGGGGGTCAGGGCGATCAGTCATACATAATGCATAAAAGAAAATGAGAGGGTTTACATGTCAGCTATTGAGCTCTTTGTCAGGGGCAGCAATAGTGACATCCTATACAGGCCACATACAGCCTCACCTCAAACCGGACACACTTCCTGCGGATAACTGAAACCTCATTAGACTGCAAAGGCGCCACTTCATGTTTAACGGTGAACGCAATTTTCCTCAGACTTTTCCACTTCTCAGGGAGTTCCTGTGATCAAACATAACATTACATTTGAGTTTATAACTAAAGTCAATTAGGACAGTGATTTCCAACCACATGTATGTTCTTTGGCTATACATATACATACCTCAAGTTGGATGTATACACTCTCTGGAAGTTGCTGTCCATAGGTTTTCAGCAACTCAGCAGTGGACTTGAGAGGTTTGAAGTGTTGATCATTGCTTATCTGTCTGTCTCTCATGGCCATTAGGTGTCCCATAATGTCCACAAGTCCAGCATAGTCCCCATCTGACACTTTTTTAGAGAGCCCTCGGGCTGTGTCCTGGACAAAAGCGGAGAGATCCCTCACGCTGAGGGGAAAGGAGCATTATATCACGAGAATATTGTGTTTCAAGAAAAGAGAAAAGAGGTAAGTCATCCGTGGAGAAATACCATGGCAGTATGGCATATATCAGTATTTCTAAAATATTTATTTATCATTTTCTTTTATATTTGACATGTACAAACATCTATGATGAATAGTTAAAGTTCTTACCTCTGGTTCACGTGGTTAAGCAGATGCTCCTTGAACATCCAGCTCCACCTCTTGATCACATTCATCAGTGTGTGTTTGAATGGTGAAATGTCAAGCTGAAGCCATCCACAGAACACCCTACAGTCCTCCATTTTACTGACCCGTTCATAAAGAGACTCAAACATGTTTATCTGGACAAAAAAGGAAAAGATTATAGTTAGTATAGTATATTTTAAGTTCAAGGGTCCAAGAGAGACATGCACACTTGTTCTTTAAAGTTGTCCAGGGTGGGTGGATTTTTCTTCAGTTCATAGTCAGCATAAAGTTCAGCCTCTTCAGTGCTCAGCACGTAGCCATAGAACAAAAACTGCCTCATAAATTCAGCCCTGTCATGAAAAATTAATAAAACGTTTACACAAGAATCCATGCTAGTACAAACATCTAATTTAGCATAAATTACCTATCATCAGTCCAGAGGTAACGGTAACTAGCAAATGATCCCTGGTATTCTCTGACCTAAAAATAGAAGAAAAAAAAAAGGGGTCAAAATAAAGAGGCTAGATGATCAATGGAACAGTCACTAGAACATCTCATTACTTTGGCAATAGCAGCACGTGCTCTTGAACGGATTGTGCGGCACATCTCAGACAAATCCTCCATTTCATTTATGTCCCTCTATAAAACCAAGGTGACAGAAATGACTGAGTTTACGCTTGTCTGAGAAAACAGTACTCCACAGAATTAAAAAAGTTTATTTGTACCTGATAATTACCCGACATGTTATGCTTAGCGACACGAGGAATAAAGGATGCCATTTTAGTGATGTTAGTGACCATCTTATCAACAATGTCATAAAAGTTGCCAGTCTGCCCAAAGTCGAGACAGGGGTCAAATGCCATTTCGTTGTTACTGAGAACCAGCTGGAGCCCGAACAGTGGTAAAATGTTTTGTTCTGAGTCTGTGTTATCAATGAGGTACTGCAGGGAGCAGCGCACTGCACTAGAGAATCCTGACAGGATCATGTGGTCTATGTAGTCTGTATACGCCTGCCATTCGGAGCTCTCCAAGGATGTCACTCCAAGCAAAGACTGGTTTTCCTGTAAATATAACAAATACATTGATTTCAGAAGCTCTTTACAGTGGAACAAACACAGAGATGTGAACAAACCTGTAATAGTTTGTGTATGTCTTCCCCAGTATTGCTGATAAGTGTGTGCTGTTTGGTTACACTGTCTTCTATGTCAGTGAAGCTGAGCAGAGTCACTGTGCGACTTTTTCTAGTGATGAAAGCACGGTGACTAAATCTCCCCATGAGAGCCTGGATGGCCTCCACGTTAGCCTTGCTCTTTTGGACACGACTAGAGAGGTTCTGATATCACAAAAAAAGCATGATTTTAATAGTTTTTTTAGTTATTTTTTACACGATCTAACTGACCAATAACTAATCTCTTATATGTTATGGTCTGAAATAAGATATTCTAATAAGAAATGAATTTCAGTACTTTGATAAGATCTCGTGTGCTTTCAATGTAGGACCAGAGGTCATCCTGAGCCCAGGTCAACTCTCGCACAGCGGGCTCGAGCTGCTGCCTCGCTCTGTCCATCTCAGCTTTGACCAGGCCCAGCTCCACAGCCAGGATGGTGCTCTGCAGCTGGTTGTACCACTGAGTTACAAAGGTAAGTGTCTGTGTGTACTGCCAAACACAGTGAAATTGTGTTAGATGTATGGACTATAGATAAAACAAAGAATGGGCACCATAGTGAGCTGCTCACCATGTGGAGACGCTCACGACTGGAGTAGAGATGTAGAGCTGCTTTAGGAATGTTCTGATTTTTTAGGATTCCTAGATACTTCACCTCTCTCAATACAGAGGTTAACTTGTGAAAAATATTAACAGGAAAACAATAGAAATAAATGTGAGAAAGCTTTGATAATTAACTGTATTTGAACCAACTTACCACAGGACTGAAATTGACCTGGAACATGCCTGTGTCCCTGTCTAAAGTCAGCAGTGGATCACTCAGATGTTTCTGGCACATTTCCTCCAGTCCCACTGTCCACTGTTTGAAGAGCTCGTCATCATGTTGGTCTAAGGCCGTCAGCATACGCTCGCACCTCTGTAAAACGTCATCAGCTTCTGCACTTCCTAAAGGCCTTATCAAAGGAATGGCATGTTTTCAGTTAATTTTTTTTATTCTCAAGATAGTCCCACTTAAGTGTTACCGAAATATATTTTAGTGTTTAATGAAAATAAAATCAACTTATGTATAAACTGCAGTTTGACCTATATTTTAGTGTGTTTTACCTTGAAGGGTGTGCTAAATTTTTATGATTGTGCACATATTTTGTATAAGCTATTGAGAGTCATACATTTGTGCAAGCTGGCAAAGATTGCTCCTGTTAGTGAGAATACGCTTCCGAAGTTCTTGAGACCACTCAAGATTTCCAGCCACTGATGGCATGTTTTTCCCCAAGATGACTGTGCCAGACTGCAACTGAAATGTAAATGTAATACTATATTACTATATTAAAAATAAAATATGAGTGGAGTATTATGTCTCTTACTTGGTCTTTGTGCTGGTCAAGAATAAACTGACATTGATCTATCTCCTCACTGAACATAGCTAGCACCACATTATAGTTTGGAGAAAACAGCTGGTGGATCCTGGGTCTGTCAAGCAGCGTTCCAAATATTTTCAATAACTTGATGTGAAAAAACAAACAAACAAACAAACAAACAAAAAAAACAGTTAACAAGTGACAATATACACATAATTACACATATAGTATATGCTTGATTCTATGACCAAACCACCACTGTGAGAGAGGTGTTGAAACAACCTTAAAGGTGGATTTCAGGTTTTTGGAGTGCTGAAAAGCCAAATTAAGAACTGTTCCCAGCCTCTGGTCAAAGTCTTTGGTCTGCTCCATAAATGTTTTGTAATGTTGCACAAAACCCTGTGTAAAAAAAAAAACAAAAATGCGGTTATACCAATTATAACGGTCATGCAAAACTGATATATTACACCAATAAAAATGTGAAAAACTCCATCACCCACCCCTTTAGCTTTGTTGCTAAGCAACTACTTTATATGACTGTGCTTCAATTACTGCACTGCTGGGCAGAGTCAATAATTGTATTATTATTCCGTGGCTGCTTGAATTTATTCATTGTCAATTGATCTCAACCCAGAGGGTCTTTTAATTGAATTAAATGAATCAAATCGTGTTTTAGCTGATGCTCACATCTTTGGTGTAGTCTAAAGGGTCATATTTGCTTTCTCTGAGCGCTCTCCATCGGTCGTGAAACTCCTCATTCAGTGTGAAAACCATCTCATTTAACACCTTCCCTCTGGATCCACCCAGTTCAACTTTCTCCAACTTCAGAAAGTCCAAAGCTGTTGCAAATAACCTCTGTGGATTCAACATTAACATTTGTATCAGAGTATCATTTTACAAATGATTGCAGACAAAAAGCGCAGACCTCAACCATATGCAGTCTCTCCATGATGCGATCTGTGCGCTGAAATACCAGTGAAGCGGGAAAGTCCCAGAGCTTCACTAAGTGGCTGTATTTGTAATACTGGGGCACCTGCTGCCTGTACGTATGGAACAGCTGCTTGAAAGTCTGGAGTACTGTGATTGTAATCTGGACACGCTCCACCCCTTCCTCTAGCTCCATCTTAAAAAGCTCCTCAGGGATCAGGTATGCAAACGCCTGTAGAAGATCATAAGCTGGTTAAATGTCTGTGCAAGGTTCACTTTCTTCTCTGCTCACAAGGGGTTACTTTTTCAATGATCAAGTTGCAGAACTCCTGCAGAAGCACCACCATGCGCTGTGGAGTGCAGTAGTATTTGGAGTGGCTCCAGATGAGACAAAGCGTGTGATAGAGAGGATGGAGCAAGCTCTCTGTGTGTGGGAAACTCCTCTCTTCTAAGTTACTGATCATCCTCCGCAGAGGCCTTAGATACAGGTCAATGTCATCTGCCTCCAGTACCGCTAAAACAACACATAATTTTATTGATTTAATAATAATAATGCATTTATTATAAAGGTTAATCTAATTTGAAAGGAGACCATCATCAACTTTGCGGCAGACATCCTGGAAAGCGTAGTAGTAACTGCTTTCAACTCTCTTCAGGATGTCCAGGATTTTTTGCACTTGGGGACTTTGGATCTGAAATGAATTGAATGAATCACAATTTACTGCACACTAAAATATATGTGTTCATTCATATAAGATTTATGTTTAAAGCCACCACATCCAAAACTCCAGTCTTTACTTGAGACTGAATGCCCCGGAGATTGTCTCTTTGAGTAGACCAGAAGTGGAGCTCCACGCTGGGAACTGGGTGGTCTCCCCCATGTAGCATCGCACCAGAGTCTTTCTGCAGCACAGTCCATATCTGCCCAGACCACTGTATAATAAGAGTTTCGATGGAGTATAACAATCCACTGTTTACAGGCCAACCAGCCGGGCTAAGAGAGACAGACAGGCGCACAGAGTGATTGGTGAGGGAAAAAGTAAATAAATACATCTAAAAAACTAACAAATGCATGAACGTGTAAGGTTTAAAACGATATAAACTGAAAGATATTTGACATCCGGTTTAAAAGCTGTATGTTTCCGGTGCACCGGAGCTCTCGCGCCAATTGGCCACGTGCAGCGCTTGTTTCGCAAGTCTGTTCTTTCAAAGAAGATACACTCTAATACAGGGGTCGGGAACGTATGGCTCGCGAGCCAGGTATGGCTCTTTTGATGATTGCATATGGCTCGCAGACAAAACATAAAATACTCTCACTTGTTGTAGCCCTTTAGCGTCGGATGCTATCGTCGCTGATAGGCTCGCGGTACCAGACTTTTTATTACCGTAACTCCGCAACCAACTGTGCATCTAGTAAATTCAAACGGCGTCTCAAAGCAGAGTCACGAGGTTCTTTAGATATTTTACCGTCATTACGGTAAACTGTCTCTGTTGTCCCTCGGAAATGACAAATGAGAGGCAGGAGCCACGGGTATCCCAGTCGCGTTAAAGAATAAATTCTAGGGATGGGCGAATGGAGCCTCGTGAAGCATTGACACCTCAGTCTCAATATTGTCTCAAATGGTTCGACGTGTCTGAGGCCTCGGAGAAACACTGACCTCTAGTGGACAAATTTAACCATTGCAAACCAGAACACAACCCATGATTTGGGAACCCAAAACTCTATTTTCTATTTTACTAGAAGTCATAAATAGTATATATTCTGTTTTTAACATAAAAAACAAAAACAAAAAACAACAACAACTATTTATGCGCTGACACGCAGAGCGAAGCAGGAGGGGGAGGGGCCGACACCGCGACACTTTGGTCACGTGAGCAGCTGCTGCGAGACAAGCTCCGAGGAAGAAAGAACGAGACGTGCTCCGGAGCTCCGTCTCATTTGACCATCACTAATAAATACGGATGGATATGTAAAATAGAGGTAGTTGTGTGAAAAAATGTAGTAAATTCTGACACTTCCTTTAATATGTGAGTGTGAGTATTGCTGTATTGACCATGATTGGATCTTTGTGCATGTGAGCGTCATTCTCACAGCTTAAAAACATAAAGTACAAGTCGCATTAATGGTGAGTATGATAACAACATTATATGAAAGAATAAATCAGAGGCTTATTGTACTCACATTTAGTTGAATTTAGTCTTAAAATACATTATATGGCTCTCACTGAAATAAATTTCCAAATATTTAGCTTTCATGGCTCTTTGAGTAAAAAAGGTTCCCGACCCCTGCTCTAATAGGTCCTGCAGCTTGCCTACATGTCAGTTATAAAATCTCTCATGAACAGCAAATGAAGCCAAATGTTTTGTCATTAGTTCCTCTGTTTTGATATGTCACCTTATTGCGATGTCGCGCGTGTGGGCCCTCTCCACGCACAGCGGCAGCGGCAGCAGCGTGCGTCCCTCCGCGCGCCCTCGGAGCGTCACTACTTTGCTCCTCAGCTTCTCCAGGTGTCTGTGGATGTCCTCTGACACCACCCGCGGCCAGTCCTCGTGGTTTAGACCGTTGGACAGCACAGACACGAGCACCTGTAAAGATAGCTCCTGGTGAGTGTTCACTCTACGGTTCAGGCGCAGTTTGACTTTGGCCGTACCTCTGAGATGACCAGTGGAAGGTGCTCCATTGGATATCCTGGCACTTCTCCCAGTCTGAGTTTGTTTTTGAACTCCTCCCGTGACACCCCCTTTTTACTCCTCTTTTTTATCACACATAATATTTTTGGTCTTCCAGGGAGGAGAAGTCTTCACAGATGCAAAAACAGTAGGAACGCTTTCAACAGCATTGAAAGCACCGGAAATAAGTAATGACTTATTTCAAAACAATTATATTAGTATGGAGGCATGGAGGCAGACATTTGCTAAAGATTATATATATATATATATATATATATATATATATATATATATATATATATATATATATATATATATATATATATATATATATATATATATGTATACAATTTCAAGCGAATTAGCAACAAACATATTACCAGTCCTAATTCTTGCTTGATTTATATTAGAAAATAAATAAGGTTAAGAAATGTAATGTAAGGTTAAATAACAACACATGGTGAAAATCCACATTGTCATTATGTCTTACTTGCGCATCCCCTGCGTGCAGTGTCCCCCCTGGTCCAGTGAACAGCAACAGGCGGTTGGTCCAGATGTGGTCTAGAAAATCCAGTATAATCTTCTGGTTCTCCTCTGCTCCAATGAAGCGGTTCCACTTATCCGTTTTTACCCTCAGCACACAGAACGCCTGCTCCCGAAGGAAGTCCACTCTTTCATCTAACACCACTCCGACTTTGAGAGAAGGCTCCTGGGGCACACGCACACCACCAGTCCCACTGCTCCCCAGACGTGTACTGGTTTTGCCACTGCCTGGAGCCTCTGCCATCATGAAGACACCACTGGAAAAGTGGTACAATACTATAAACACTGATTGTTCAGCCACAAGCTGCGATTTAGAAAGTTAATACTTGTCTATTTATGGCTTACCTGAATACTTCCCATCAATGTAAATATATAACAGTGGAAAACACAATTCACCATTCCAAGTTTAGTCAAAGTTAGATCTGTTTTCTTGTATGCAGACTACTGCAAACTGGAAAAGTGATATGGCTCCAGTGTGACTGAGACTATTTGTGCAGCTCGCATGACCTGGAACCCAATCCTGTAACCAGAGCTGTCAGCGGGATTAGAGGAGGCAACACATGGACAGGTATCAAACACTACACCTGGGTATGACTGTGTGCACAGAGGCAATAAAATTATATTCACAAATACAAGTTTGGTTTTAGTTCCTCTCATTTGCAGTATTCCTCATCACCACATGGGGGTAGTGTGGCACAGTTTTAGCAGCTACATCTTTCAACAGTAATCCAAAGTGACCCTGTCCATGACATCCTATTACAGATGTTCTGCTGTTTATGTAAAAGAACATGGAAAAATAGGACATTTCTCTAACTGTGTTACTTAAAATACCACTACAATGATTGCCCTTTTAAAAGTTTAATATTTATACATGGATCGTATCATGTCTTAAATAAACCAAGCACTTTGTTTACTGATTTGACATTTAAGACTTTGGCTAACCTTTTCTCATATGGGATTATGCTTTTTCTACTAATACATAATGCTCATTTTATATCAATGCAACAGAAGTTATTCCTCTGGTCAAGTGTTGTATGATTAGATTGTCATATATGATGTGATGAATGATTGCTGGAGAATAACATTATTCCAAGTCGACGACTCAACTGTTAACAATGATCAATTGTAGTTTTTCAGTATTTGATTGCTTTGTTATTAAGTTGTCAAAACGTCAATTTATGAATGTGTTTATCATGAAGACTATTGTCTCAAACACATCAGAAATACTTGAGTTATTGTAAATGTAGAATTTGTGTGTCTGAGGCTGAGGGCTAGTGGAGTGTCCCATGGGTGTCTCTGCACACTGTATCTAAGCCCATTTGAGCCCACTGACAGCAACAGCAAGTCTGCCCATCTCACTGACCTCATGCCCAATGTCAGCCTGGCTCTGCGGGGATACAGGGAGCCAGGCCAGAAAAAAGAGGTCTTTGGACAAGGGGGATAAGTGGAGCTGGAGAGGGAGCCAATGGAAAGACAAAGAGAAAAGAACAGGGATGTTCAAGACGTAAAGCACGTAGAATACAAATGAGAGAATATATAACCTAAGAGCAACAGCTGCAGACGAGTTTATACTGTCATTTTATTTAAAAGATGGGTCATTTCTAAATTCAGCATGTCCATGCAATGGCGCATGATTATATACTGTGGGAAATGATTACTAATTATTAGCAAACTTAAACCTAAAGTTAAAAAAAAAGTGCTTAATAATTCTATCGTTTTGTGTACATGAACAGTGCAACATGTTTCAAATCATTCATTTAGTAGAAAACTTATTTTACTATCTCAAGTCATATTCCACCGACTTTATTTAAGCCATTGTCTGTCACTGTTACTGAGATACTCTCCAGTGCATTTATTTGACTTAAGACTACAAAGTATATTTAATCTTCCCAATGTTATAATTTAAAGCTGGATCCTCTCCCTCAATTATTTCGCTTCTTTCTCTTGTCTCTCGACATGTGTTGTTTCCATGACAACATGTTGCTTGACAATCACACGGCATGTTCTTGAGTCCAGAGCTTCAGCCCAGCCTCTCCTCTCCCCATCACCTTCCGCCATGTCCCCAGCCATCACAGGAAATTACATGTAGATGAGCTCACGGAGTCTGTCTTTTAACCACTCACATGCACTGTTCATAGTGACCATCCTCTCAGGAGACTGGAACAAGTCTTCTCTATGCTCCCATTCACCACGGCCTTTTCCATTTTTCTCTTGTAGTCTTAAGGGGAAAAGGCACACTCCTGTATTTCTGAGGCAGATGGTCTTGGGGGAATTTGCAGAGGAATTGATGAAAGAGGGAGTAGAAAAATGGAGGGATGGAGATGCTCTTCCTCACATAATGATCATTTTTGAGGCTCCCTTCAGTAGCTGGCTGACGACTCCTGAAGCCCTGTATGGCTGGCGCTGGCCGTGTATACACTGGTGCTTGCATGTCCAGATGGCGCTGACCAGCCGTCCCTCTCGGGGTGAATGAAGTAAATGGAGCGATTACAGTAATGACCCACACATCTGTCTCACACCTCTGTATCTCTGCCAGCACTTTACACACACAACATTTGGCTGAGATTTTTGGACTAGTTCAGGTGCAATCAAAATGACATCAATGGATGAATGTTAGTAGCAGCATATTTGTTCTGGTGGTGGAACTAAGTCAATGTTATGAAGTCGAGAATTCAGATACTGTTACTATTTTGAGATTATTTGACATTCTGAATGACATTCTGGATTCTGAAGTTAAATATAAGGATGTACAAATATTGCAGTATGGCCTTTTTAAGGAGATTACATTGCAAGTTTCTGTTCTGTTTTTATCTTTTGTCTGCTGTTTTTGCAGTCTTAAAAAAAAATTATAGACCCTATTGTTTACTCACTAGTCTAAGTTTGCATATCACCAAAACTAAAACTCTTATTGTGACATTATAATAAGCCAGATTCTCCAATGAAGAAATCTTTACCTTATTCCTGAGATATTTCATGTGCTACAGTCCAACATTTAGTGATCACAGTTGGCTGAGTTTGAATGAAATATTACCCTCCTTGTCAAGGTCATTCTGTCTCACCTTCACAGTCACTTCATCACTTTTCGAAATCCATCACTCTCCATGGCTTCCCTTTTTCCATTAGTCGGCCTAGACCCTCTTCAAAATCACAGCCTCATAGCCCCTTGTTTTATCCAGTTACCTGTGTTTTTCAACATCGAGGGATAAGTCAAGAGCGAGGCAGTATCCAGTTGGGCCAGCGGGGCATGTGGTGTCTTTGTAGTGTTGGGGAAAAGGCTGCTGAGCCACCCCTTATCTGAGCCATCCTTTGTTCTGCAAAGGTCTTCCCGCTGGGCCCGGACTCAGTGATATTTGAGAGGCAAGTTCATGTACAGAGAGGGGTTAGAGGGCACGGCCAATCTCCCACCATGTGTTGTGTTGTGTCATCTCTCATCTTAACAGAGTGAGTGTCTGTGTGCTTCGTAGCTTTCAGAGGTGGAAAAGGACACTGTAGTCAAAAGTACTGAACTCTTTACTGAAGGAAAAAGTTGTCAACAAGAAGTATTTTAATATTTAATACCAGGGCACTATTACTTGTACTCTTACTGCCTTTACATAGTTATGCGTAGTCATTATACAGTCGTTATATATAGTTTTACCTTACTTTCCTACTATATAGTAAACTGTGACTGGCAATACTTCCTGTCCTGACGTCACAAGAAAGAAGCCAACATATGAGATCTATTTCCATGGCTTTTAAGAGCGTGGCAGTGCAGTAGTTGTGCTGAGTGCATGCTGACCACCTCCAGTCTAGTGCTCACTAAGTCAACTCAGTGTAAGAGAACACCCTTATTTCACAGGCAAAGTACCGCAGTGTCCCTCCAAAATCTGCAGATCCAGTGTTTCTGGGGAGGAGAAAAGGGTGCAGTGTTGTACACTGTCGGGAGTCACAGGTAGTTTCCTCTTACAGCAGGTTCACATGGCTCCACTCTCAAGAGACTCATTAAGATGTGCTGAGACAAAGAGATGCACTCGATTTAAAGTTGCTATACAAAATCTCCCTCTCACAGTGGGAGTCTTTGTTGGTCTGTAGTAACAAAATCATCCTGTAGGTGGGGCTGTTTCTCTGTTAAATCACCTCAGACTCATTATTTCTGTTTTTAATAGAAAATGTAGTTTGTTTGCCTCTTGTCGATATCAGGATTGGATCTGTGACTAGCTGACACACATACTTTGAACATATTGCAATAGGTACACAGTGATCACAATCTATGTGTTTGAACAAAGTGATCCACGCTGAGTGCTCATCACAGACACTGAAAAGAATATTATTTATCGATTTACCATCATCTTCACAACCTGAAAAGTAAACATAATAAATGAAATGAAATAAGTGAATTAAAGAGTTCTGTTGCCACCATTTCTTTGTTTGGACAGTTAATACAACTCTATGGTCTTCTCTGTGCTGAATGGTTTTGCAAAAAAAACAAAACAAGTTTTATTTGATTTTTACTTAATTAAATGTGCATTTTGTAACTTGTCTAGTCAGGGGTCTGCTGCCTACTGGTCTTAATAGACAGGTTATTGCTTTGCCTCGAATGTTCGACAGTAAAGAGTTAAGTTTAATGCCACTTCCAGGTCCAAGACAGGAAGAATTGTGGCAACCCCCCCACCCTAAAAAAAACAAAAACAAAAAACAAAACCCAAAAAGCTGAGAGTTTGTCAGTTGGACCTAGAAGTGACATCATCACAACTTTATTGGATTCTTGCATATTGCATGTATTCATCCACAGGTGTTTTATTGATCAAAAATACCTTGAAAAATACATCATGCATTTTTACCATGAGATCTGTAAATTGTCACTGTGGCATGACCTGCTTGTCACAATGGAGACATACTGTGGAACATTCCAGTCAAAGCAATAGCATCTCCAGGAGATGAGCAGGTCTGCTTTAATTTGCTGTTGTGAAGATGTGTAAAGGAGGCAAAAGCAGAATGGGAGAGTTATTTTTTCCTTTTATGAAGTGTAGATAGCTTAACAGGTGGTGTAGAGATGGTGTGGACATGAACTCTTATCTTGCCCTATATGACAATATAATTGTGGATGGGATTTTTGATGGTGCCTTTTTTCATGAATGTGGCAATTGTTAAATTAAACGGTTAATTTCAATTAATTCTGACACATAAACAGTATAATCTGAAATGTTTTAATCCTTTTCCAGAAGACAAGAGTTTGCTTTATGTTAATCAGGCATGGCATAAAAACTGAATCTTGGAAGACTGATCAATGTTTTACTCAAGGACAAATCTCTTTAAGTTGAAGGCTTTGTGTGATGCAGGTAAGAGGCCACCTGCTTAGCATACTTCAGTGAAATGATTAATGGGGATAGAGCCACATGTGAAATTGGAGAATATTAACGTCATTGTCAAGAGAAGGATGAAAATTGGGCTCATGCATAGAGGAGCACGCACGACAAACAAACAAACAAATAGATTAGACATTGATCAGGGTTAAGCTCTGATCTGGGTGTGGGAGCATGCCACGGGCCGATCGATAACTTTAATTCTGCTGCGAGTGTGTGTGTGCACGATTCTGCCTCTACCTCTGTACTTGTCATTTACCATCAAATGCGCGTAGTCATATTGTGAATTAGACGTACACCCACGGCAACCTGATTATGTGAGCTGCGGGGGGCCAAGCTAATCACAAACAAACTCTGCATGTGCATCAACACCTCAGCTCCTCAGATGAAGTATAGATTTTCTTCTGTCCCAAAAGCTGATGGGCATTAGGTTAAAATGTGCCTTTAATCTTGTTCTGTAGATTGTTTTCTGTAAGCTGGTGGAGTTGCTGGTTAAAACATCTAAGTGGGTGGACAATGCTTTGTTATGACTTAAAGACCATCTCCCCTGAGAAAGAGTGGGTTAAATAAGTGTGTGTTTTTGGACTATAAGTGATGCAGCCTTCTCCCGGGGGAAAAGCAATGCGATTGTTTGTACTCCTGGCAAGCCCTCAAGATTAATCAAAGTGTGTGTAATGAGAACCTTCTTCTGCCCTCTCTTGAATGAATGAAAAGCTTTATGGCCCCCAAGAGACTGGAAGTTGTGCCAAAATGCTCTCCATTAACTAAGATTTTGTCATGTGCAAACCTTAAATGCACTGTAAATATTGACAGGTAAACACAGTTAAGTTGTGTTATCGGCTTATTCAGTAATGTAGCAAAAAGAAACTAAAGAATTACTAGTTTCTATACTAAAGTATATAACCTTGAGCAGCTAATTATTTTTATCTGTGCCCTTTGATTATCCTAGTAAGTAAAAGCTTGCTATAAAAAAAATCTGGTTCGGTAAAATGTTTACAGTATAACACAATGAAATATGACCACTAAAAATGGGTAGAACAACCAATTTCAGAAGTGACACATTTACAGTGTTGCAAACCATATCTGTAAAATCCATCAAAAATGTCATGCTGTCACTGTGAAGTGAGAAAAATCCATTATGAGTTTTATTTTTCAGTATTATCTCTTTAGTTCATATTTGTTTGTGTTAAAGTACTTTTCTTTCACTGTGTAATTGTGCGGTGTGTAATGTATGTAAGCATGTGTTTGAGTGCTTTGCTGTGGAGCTGTAGGTTAAGCTAAGTGGCAGCCTGGCTGCTTGTACCTCTGATTATCTTTATTTATCCCTCCCACTCACTGTTTCTGCTGCTCTTTTCTCTCTCCTCACACACAACACCCTGCCTGCGAAAAAGCTAATCTTTTTGTGCTAATGAAAGGTATTGGGTTTCCTAACAGGCTTTTAAAGGAAAGTGATGGATGGAGGGATGGATGGGTAAAGCCAGGACTGTAAGAGAGGTGAGGTGTCAATAAGCACACAGCAGCCTGATCCCTTTCAGAGCAGGAGGCGCGCTCTGGTTGTTAATTTATACATCTGCGCGCATGCACAAATACGCACCTTTAGTTGCTCATAAATCTCTGGGCATAGCATAAAAGCCAGTCTTTTGGTGCCAATAAAGCCCGAGATGGATTGCAGGAGATGTCTCCACCTTGACCAGTGCAGTGATAAATGCTGCCGGGAGCCTATGCATGCACTCTGATGTATTACAGCAGTTGGACGCCAGTGCAGATTGGCTCTGAACTGCTGTTAGTGAATGCTTTTGCTGTTGCACTCAGAATTTCATTACTTGATTGGATAATTCTTGGCATTTTCAACACATTTATTGGAAGAAAAATATTGTCTGGATCTGAAATAGTCTTGACACAATGTAATTTCCACTATAATAAAGCATGGCTGTGGGTATTAACTGTGCTTTCTCCAGTGTGTCCAGCTGAATAGATGTGGCGATGACTTGGCCATCAGGAAACGCTCCTCTCCACTGCTCTTTCCCCCTTCACTAATAATGCAGATAATCATTCGCTTCCTATCCACATTAGCATGCCAGTAATGAGAAGGGTAAGTCAACCATTAGAATATGATCCATAATTCATTGTTGACTCCCGTTCATTACCCAAATCTCAGCGAATGTTTAATAAATGTTTGTCATTTAGGCTGCTGGGCGGTGTGTCAGGGTCCAGTGGAGTCCTATTGTATGTCGTTCCATAAGTTTAGAGGTGACACCAGCCTTGATTTTGACGGATTATAATATTGGCTTAGCTCCATCATTACTATGCAACCATTTTGTGTGGCGTGTCTATCAGTGGCACGCAGGCGCCTCTCATCAACCCCTAATTCTGAGCTGTCATTCAAAATGCTATACCCATTCATCCATTCCTGAGTACCACTTTTACCTTTTTGTACATATGAGAGCGCACTAGAAAACCTAAAGTTAGTTGGTCACATGGTCCAGTTCCAAACATAGTGTATCAGTGTGGGGAAAATGCCAAAGTGATACTGTGTAGAAAATAATGCATTACAGTCACTTGACAGTTAATAATAGTAAAAATATAAACCATGATAAAATGGATGTATACAGTGACGTGCAGTGAGGTTTGTGGCTGGTGAGGCACTGATGTCATCGCAATCAGATTTACAAACATATAAACCAGGTGTCACTACATTTGGCCCCAGGTCAATTTTTCTCCCAGTGACTTGGGGCCAAAATAAAAAAAGAATTTCAAAATAAAAGTTCCGAAGTCCGTATGAAATAGCACGAATAGTATGAAATAAAAAGCAAGCTGGTTTTGTATTGTTTTTTATCCTTATTCTGGTTCCCCAATTTTCAGTGGATTGAAGTCATTAAATTTCTTACCATTTCGTACCAAAAAAAAAGAAAGAGCGAGTCTTTTGTCCCGTAGTCTGGAGCAAACCATTTAGCTCCTTTAGCGTTGATCTTCCTTTAATTATAACCTCCTGCTTTGACCAAAAGTCCAGTTTAGAAAACTGCTTGAGCTTTAATATGTAATCTTCCTCCATTTAAAAAGTAGGGCCAGACAAGAAGAAAAAAGTGAACGGATTGCTAAAGTTGACTTGCTAACTCTAAATTGTAGTTTGCGGCCCCTATTCTGCGGGAGTTACAAGAATCCCTGGGCTCACGAATGCCCTTTAACATGAGGCAGGGTAACTGCGCGTCTCACAGCCGCTTAAAGCAGCAGCGTCACTGCTTAGCTACAGCAGTCAGTCAGTCCGCGGTGAGGCACTGGCCGTTCGTGCCTGTCTCTTCTCAGGATTTCAACGGTAAACGTAAAAAAATCAGCGATTTTAAGAGAATAAAATTGCAAGGTTAAATAAAAAATAACTTTATAGTACAAATCATTGGATAAATATAACCATTTCATTTATTGTTTTCTCTGTGATGACAGAGGCAGTGCCTCACCTGCCTCACCTGACCGCACGTCACTGGATGTATAATATAAGTTGTTAAAATTAACCTTGACTGAATTTAAATAGTAGTAAAATAGCCTGCATTTGGCCTTTTTAGTGGTAACACCTTGAGCAAAAGCTGAAAAAATATGTAGGTTTCCCTTCTTCAGGGAAAAAAAAAACAAAACGCCGAATTGATTAATACCTCCCAAATTCCCCAAACACCTTCATCAGGTTTCTCCTCTGCAAAATTACCCCCTCAGTAAATAAATAGTTGTTAAAACCAGCTGGAACATCATTAATGTCCGGCTTGGAGCCAGAGAAAAGTTCCTCTAAGTGAGTGTGTATGTGTGCGTGTGTCTTTTGGCAGGATCCTAATGAGACACTTGTGTTTCCCTCCATTAGTAGTTTATTAGATAGCATGGGTCGCTGAGGTTTGTAGAATACACTGAGCTTAATTTAGCTCTTTTGGCACTAGGGGGGCATAGGGGATGGGGGGGAAGTATCAAGGCACATACAACCAACGTGGCTAGAGGCATAAATTAGTTTTGCCAGCAGTAATCACAAAGATGTTGAGTCTGACCATCCTGCCCCTTAAAGACAGCATTACTTATTAAAACATGGCTCAGTTGAATTCTCTGATAGCTGAGTCAAACTAGCTTCTGATTGTGTGCTGCAGCCCACGAGCCAGCAATCAGCCCTGTGCACTCCAAGGACTGGAGCGTGTTTTGCAATCAGGCAAGGTCAACTGCTTCATGCTTTGTTTTACAGTTGGAATAATAACAGCTTCTTTAAAGACCTACCTGATACGAAAGCCTAAAATAAAATAGCACATACAACAGGACTTTGATACATTGGGTTACACTTGCATTTTTATAGTTTTGTATTTTTCTACAATGTAGATTTTTACAAAATGAAAGTGATAAACTGCTTACTCACTTCACTTCTAACCTATTTCTGAACCATGTGTTTACTTTGTCACCTTGGTCTTTATAGTTTGATCTATATTGCATGTTTATATTTAAATATGAAAAGACCTATATTTTACAAGGTATACCTGTACTAAGCCAGCACTCCATATATCACAAATGCTTTATCTTCTTTGTGTGTGATAAGGGCAGTATATAAATTGCTTTTTAGAGAACAATTTTCTGTTAATGTTTTGTGGATAAAGGGAGACACTTCTACTTTTCACTTCTAAACTCACCCGCACACATACATACAGTATACAGCCTGAGGCAGGATCATTTATAGGTCTCTGTTAAGTGACAGATAGACCCATTTCCCTCAGCGCTCATGTAACCTTTTCTGTCTATGGCTACCAAAGGTCACTCGTCAGCTCTGATTTACTACAGCAGCCAGCCACTCTCTCCATCTCGGGCCTATACAGACACTGTATCAAGTAGCAAAGTTTTAAATAGGATGCAAATTGCTGACATTTTTCCAAGTAGTTCTATGTATGGATCACTATTGCAAAGTAAAACAATTGCATTTCCCAAAGTAATTCAAAGTAAGCCATGCCATGAATCATTCATTACACTGTTCATCTTTATTGGAGGGGGCATAAAGCAGGATGGGATGGAGGTGAAGAGTAGGAAAAGACATTCGGCAAACAAACTAAGGATGCTGAGGCTAGAACAGATGCTAACAAGTGTGCTGCGACCAAACCTCTTAGCCATTATGCTGTAAGTGTCAGCAGCATGGGGTAAAACATGCATTTATTGAAGATCATATACTATCATGAGTTGCCTTGGAGGGAACACAAACTTAAAACTCATGCTAAACCAGTAGACAAAATGGCATGGTTGCTTTCAATTCAAGGGTATAGAAAAGCTTACATTACTAATTCTATTCCCAATATCCATACATTAAAATTTAGTTTTGTTCATTGCAGTGATAGTGATTTAAACAGTGTACAGCTGAAATTCTATTAACGTGTTGGCTTTGTCTGGTTTAAAGACAGTTATGGCTTTATTATTTTACTAAAAATCAGCACTGCATTTTAAACTTGTTCTATCTCCCATATGTCTTTATTTTGACATGTGCACATCTTGGTTTCGACAGCACTGTCTTAATTCAAAAGAAAAGATTGACGAGCTAGTATCTGTGCTGCAAAGAGATACTGTAGAAGTGGGAGGCCATTTAATTATTGTAATAGTTACATTTGTGAAATTCAAAGCTGGTTTGACAGAAAAACACAAATGACATGCCATTGTGTCCCTAATTCATATAATAGAGCTTAAACTGAGAGCGCTACAAAGCCCTTTGAAACTTTACAATGCACAGTGCCACACATGATGTCAGAAGATGAATAGAGGAAAAAAAATAAGGAGCAGAGACATTTTTCTTGTTTATTAATCCTCTTTGGGGTTTGCCTAATTCACACTGCCTTATCCTATTGACAAAGCTATACAGTATATCAGTTTAGTGACCACTGGAAAGGCATAAACCTCATCTTCAGGTTGACACGGCACTGTTCGCACTCTTGTTGATGGAGGCGCAGAGGTTGGAGCAGAGGCGGGACAAGCATAAATTTGGCATTATTCTTCCTTTGATGCTGCCATCTCCATCCTTCTGCCCGCACGCCTCTCTCTGATGTCATGCATCTTTGCATCTCATCTGCATCCATCAGTGTCCCATTTGTCTCCATAGCTATAAGGCTCCTCACTCCAATATGCCCTTGGATTTTCATTGTTATTACCACCTCATTTCACAATTTTATTTGAATTGCCGGTGTTTTTAAACTGCTATGCCATTTAAATTTGAGGTACAGTGAAATGAGAAAGTAGGTATTTAAATCTATCTAGCTTGTTCCTGGCTCTCACAAACTCATTGTTGTACATTAGAACAGCTGTTTCAGACTGAAAATTGAAACAAAGTGGACCACTCTTACACAACAATCAGCTCTCATCCAAAAGCATCCTCTACTCGCTGCTTAAGTTTACAGTAGATAAAATGTAGAACAAAATATGTAGATGTCTGATTTTGTCAAAGGTTCTGCTTGTGCAATACACTTTCTGCCTTAAGATAGAAAGAAAGTGAATTAACAGATGTTTTGGTATTGATTTACCTGGCTTTACTTGTGAACAATATTAGGCTATTCAAACTACTCAATCAAAATATACAAGTAAAAAAAAAAGTCTACACACACATATATATTTGTGCAGCCACAATCTTAAATTGGTCTTGTGAAATAAAAAGCATGATTCTCTATGTTTAAAAAGGGTTGGGATAAAATTCTTGCTGTCTTTTGCGTCAGAAGCATCACATCACTATGCCCCCCTCCAGGCTTTATTAGCACTCCCATATTCACTTAGCATATTGATTCATTAACAAGGCTTTACACTCACTCGGTTTGTTCCTGTTTGTTTTTATTGTGTAGGCAGCTTCCTTTTGTATCTGGGCACGGCTGGAGTATCGAGCTTTGAAGTTCAACATGCGGTGTGGCTTTTGTAGAGAACAATAGAGGTGTATTAGAGTTATTGGTTGAAACTAACATGGCAACAATGGGCCAATTGTTACATTACGTCACACTTAACAATGTACACTGCTCTATTAAACAGGATTAGAATTTAGTCTGATTATAACTAAAGAGTTTTATATTGCATGAGGATTACGTACTTCTATTTGGGTGGTATGTTCTCCTAATCTCACTCACTGTATTAAATTTGGGAGAAATTAACAAAGTAATGCCCATGTTTAGCACTATTGTTCAAACATGGAGAAAAACATGTGTTTGGAAATGGTATAGCACCATTGTTTGTAGTTGCCCTGTTAAAACCAAGGTCGTATGATGCCTATGAATACTTGATAAACTTGATTACCATATCTTACAATGCTATCTTTGATGCACACTGAACATTGGCTCATAATCACGTTTCTGTAGTTAACAGATCAATGAAATGACACTTGACTGGAAAATGCAATTAATTTCTTTCTGACTGTTCACACCGGTGCATGTGTTAACAAGAAAAATGCAGCATTAAGAGAAATGAATGTAGCAAAGACAAAGATTGCAAAGATTTTTATGAGTTAACCCAATGTGTTTATCTGCCTTTTAGAAAAGTAACAAAGTATAAAGCATCTCCCTAAAACAGTGTTGTGTGTAGAATTTGAGCAGATGCATGTGACATTTATAAAGAGCTCAAACTGCCAGCTCCTACTTCCTTTACTGTGAGTTATGATCCTGTGGCGATTAGTGTAAGTCTCTGAAAAAGCAATAGCTAAAATCCAATGACACATCATTTAGTCTTGATTCATTCTCAGCTTAAAATATGAGGCATTTTAATGTCCATCTGCCCCATAAATAAAAATCAATAGAGCTGTTAGTTATGATTATTGTTATTACCAAAGCGTTTTAGTTTTTAATATGAGCTTGTTTCTTTGCCAAAGCCGTTACCACGGCAGAAGAGGACAGTCTGTCACTTGACTTCTACAGTTCCCGGAGAACGACTGAAACTAGCACAATGTCCTAAAATGCAAATTTGTGCTTCCTGCAAAAAAGTCTCTTCTTCTCCATGAAAGTCTGCTGAAGGAGACACAGGTTTGAATTTGACATTGAAACAATGCTGCTCATGATATCGTCAAACATTTCTGTATTTGGGGAAAAAAAAAAAACTTTTTCACACAAGAGATTTGTCTTGGGCACAAAGTGCAAGTTGCATAGACACCAAATAGACAGATATGGTACAGATAACGGAATAAAGATAGAAATGAATGCATTACAGTCACTTGTACAATGAGAGCGGTTCATACTGTAATCAAATACATGTCATTAAATTAGTTGTTACATAGACTAGTAAAGACTTGGGGTTGTTTTACAAATGATGTATAGCTGTATACCACTAAAGCCACTGGGTCAGTAAATGCTCATCTACTTTTTCCATTCCCAAAAGTCTGTTACTGTTTATTTAAAATAGACTTTTTAGAAAGCATACAGAAAGATATACCCAAATACACTTTCATGGCACATCACCAACACACAAAGATGGCGCCAAACTGACCAGGCAGTTGGATTACAGTTATTTTTAAAATGATTGTAAATGCAGGACTTTAAATTAAGCCTATATCTTACATTGTGGTAGCAAGTGCGTATCAATTTAATCCATGCTGGACTGTAGACATTAAGTGCTGTCCTTGTGACCTAGACGTGTCCCTTTTAACCAGAGGCTGTAGGATCCGTTTCATCTCACATTTACAGTGCTGCCTGAAGGTTAAATCTATGGCAACACCTCAGTCTGTCCATCTTCCCGATTTTCTCTTCTTTCCTTTTTTTGCCTGTTTCTACCTCAGATCAATGAGCTGGATGACGAGGGTAAATATTAATTGTTGTGTGTATGTGTGTGCATGTGTGTCTTAGGTGCAGGTGAAGTATTGCTCACTCAGCACTGTCCGGCCCCACGGGCACCACTCCACGCCTGCCTGCCTGCCTCCTGTCCAGCCATAATCAATTCCACTGTCCCTGATTCACTGGAACACACATGGAGGTGGACACTTGGCAGTAGAATACAGTTTACAGGAAGAAAGCACATAACATTTAATACAGGAGATGTGTGTGTTTGTTGTGTCACTGGAGTTTACTGCATGCATTTAAATTTGGATCATTGCTTTTAATGTTTCCTTACAAAAGAATAGTCATAGCAAATCGTCTGCATCCTTCCTGTGCAGTGATGCTCATTGATTTGGCATTCCTTTACAGTACCCCCATGCATTTGTGCGGCCTTAGGGTTGACAGAGATGGCACATAACCTGAAACTTCTTGTGCCTTGATTGGATTAAGCAATACATACATTTTGTCAAAAATATAATGCTACTTATCTGTTCTTGCAGCTTTTTGTAGTCTCCCTCTTGCCCAGTTAAGGGAGATTAAGAAGATACTGTATCTGGAAAACTAATGAGTAATCTTAGAACATTTTGGGTTAAAAAAAGAAAATTATCTGACAAATGAGAACATGAAAAAGTGATATTTAGCTACCAATACCAGGATTTAACCCTAATCCATTTCTTATGACTTTAATCAGGTTTTGATCCCCTTCATGAGTTAGATTTCAGTAGCATGTTTGATGTAGCTCAGATTAAATGAGACACAAGGTTATGCTCTGCCTGGTCTTAGCATATGCAGATGAATATGTATTTAAAGTTTGATTTTAATATTTGTTCTTAGCAGCAGTGGAGTAGATGCGTCATAGCAGCTGCAACATCTTCTCCCTCTGGCTTTATGATTACACCACATTTCAGTATTACTGCTCATGACTGCAGTCTATGTCTTCTTGGCATATGTTTATTGGTTGCCGATCTCTCCCAGCATGTGTCCTCGCTCCAATCAGCCGAGGATTTTCGCTGCAAATAGATCTTCACCGCCTGTAAGTGAAAAGGCGCTTGATGAGGTGTAAATGTACCCCCGCCCGCCACTCTCCTTGCATTCTGAGGTCGACGGAGGAAGCGGAGATGGCTGCGATGGCACGGGCCAGGTGGTGTGGGCGGCATTCAGCGGGCACCTGGTCCTCCTGACAGGCTCTCATTGCAAAACACTGTGATCCGATTCAGATGTGGGCCCCCCTACCTAGCTCTGAAGGGCCCGGCTTGACAGCTCACTCGCTCACTCTCCTTCAGCACTCCAGCCCCTTTTTCCGCGGGGGTCCCGTCATTACCAGCTGATTACAGAGCTGTCAGCCGCGTGATTGGCGGTCGCGTGGGCGGGGAGTGTTACCTGAAGTTGTGTTCATATGCCCGTGCGTAATGCCTCGCTTTTGTCTTTAAAGCTTTTCTGTGATTATGATTGCTCAGACCAACAGATGGAAGAGATACTTTTGTTCTCGATGAAGTGACCTTTGGGATTTGGCTTTGAACATTTCTATTGTGAGTTTGTTCTGTTTTTTTGTTCTGTTTTTTTTTTCTTTTTTTTAATCCACATGAATTATACACAGGCCAGTTTGCTGTTTAATTACGGAGCATGTTTCTTTTAGCCGTTCTTGACAATACCACCAAGTACTGTAATTGCTGGTATATTGGAGTGGTTTTGAAACATGGAATGTACTTTTGAAATTCTTGTTGAACATACAAATGTGAAATATAGTTGAAAATTATAGTGTGGCAAAGGTTGAATGTAAATGCAGCATTAAGCATGTCTGACAGAGTTCGAACTGATACCTATGTCATTAATGTGTGCCACACCAAGGTCATTAAAAGTGGCAGTGAAGGGAAGTGGCTTGATTGGCTATTTGACCTTTAAAGGGTAATTGCCACTTATAAAAACTAATAAAGACTCCAGAAGCCAACAGCAAGACAGAGCTATTTTACTGGAAACAATAACTACAAAACAATAAAAGTATGTTTCTCCATAAAAGCATTGGAAGCGGGATTGGGAAATGGCTCTTAAAAGAAAGCAAAGTGAAAAGCACAGTTTTTTATTTTTACTCCTGTCCCCTTACCTTTACCTCATAAATAATTCAATCATATAAAGTCAGCTTCTCGATGTGGCAATAGATACGGTTCCCATTAAAAGTGAATGATAAATTATGTCTGCCTTTCTACCTCCTGTTCAAAAACTAATATCCATTTTGTCTGGAAAAAGAGCAAATGGAGATGTAAGTACCAACTTCATGACGGTTTTACTGGTTCCAACTTAAAAAGAACCCGAGTATGAAAGTCAGACTTCGAAGAACACATTTTGGAATTTTGCTTTTAGCACCAGAGTCATTGTTGCTTCAAAAAAACAGCTGAGTTCATTGCCAGCTCTCCTGCCTTGGAAAATGGGAAGTGAAAGAAAAAAGAACTATAATCGTAGACCAAACTCACGGGAGATAATATAATGACTTAAAATCATAAAAGAAGTGAGACAAAAGGTGCCAGAAATGGTGTCTGTCTGTGCAATTAAAGATATCAGTCAGACAGGCTGGAGGGCACCTGAACTGTGAACATAATGCCTCGACGTGATAGACAAGCCACCTCCAGACAGGATGGGGGATGCGGTCCAGATAACAGTGCTAAGCTTCAATGAGCAAAAACAAACAAAAATCCAAAAACAGAAATCCCATCTGTCATGTTGACTCGCAGTAGCAGATGTAAGCCTAAGTGTTGCGTTGCCACTTCAGTAATTACCCTCTAAGTGTTCCCTTTAAATGTGGCTGTGACAAACATGGACACCGCTGCTACACTTCTATCAGCGGGGTGAGGAGCGTGCGCCCTGGGGTGGTGATTCTACATCATTAGTGTACATGACTTTTCTGTGGGCATTAGAAACGCTACATTACCCCCCACAATGCTGACTACTAATGACCTGGAAAACTAGACAGCATCTCTTCACTTGTCATCCGTCACTCACCAAAGCCTGCTGGAAACCTGGGAGAATTTATTTCGTAATTTCTTTTTTTTTGGTTCAGAAATTTCCAGATTTATTTTAAAGTGTGAATTAATACTCATTAAAAAAAAAAATATATATATATATATATTTGTTAGAGGTAGTCATTTAAGTTGTTGCATTTCTTATTCCTACCCTCCTTAATACAGCTGATGAATATAAGCAACTTGACAATGATCATATAATGAAGATGAATGTCTTCTCTGGTCATGCACAATGTTGTACTACCTTTAACAGTTGCCTTCCACCCCACATATTAATTTGATTATTTGCTAGTCATGCTATATTCCCTGATAATTGAATACAAAGCCCCTTTAAATGGAGATAGATCATATCCTTAACCCGAGTACTTGCATGACTGATAACTTGAACACTAACATTAACCTAAATTAACCTGTATCTTAAACTTAAACCATGTCGTTGTTCTAATATTGAAGGATTTACATCTTGGGGACCTGAATTTTGATCCATACAAAACAAATATAGATTTCAGTTTCCACAACATTATCAATACTCGCCCACATTACAACTCTAATTTTCTTAAAACATGTTAAATAAAAATCCATTGGTCTTTGTGCAGATTGCGGGCATGTTGGTGAGTATAGAACACTAACAGTAGGCTGAATGGTGGCAGTACTATTTTCAATAACGCCTCACAGCATGGATGCACTTATCTATACAATGACCCCTTTCAACTGTTCCTCTGTGGGTTTGAGGGCTGTTTTTTTTTATACCCCATTGTGCCTGGCCAAAGCCCCTCTTTTCTCATATCATGTAGAGGGGGAGGATGCTCTAGCAGCCTACAGTGGGTGCTCTCTATCAGGGCTATCATCATCTCACCTCCCGCCATTATCATCCCTTCTGACAGCCCACCCTTGGCTAAATTAATTTCCCCTTATTCCCAAATCCTCCACTCCCTCTTCAATCCCCTCCCTATCTGCACCCTGACCAATGCATTTTTCCTTGATGCCTTTTTGTACCTCTTAGCCACTATATTCGATAAAGCAGATTTTCTACCTTCGTTTTTTCCCTCAAAACGGAGATGTGTCCTGATTTGAGCACGAGTGCTGACATGCTTTTACATTGTCGCAACTGCCAGAAGGAGGAAAAAAAAGCCTAGAGAAAGATTGGATGGAAGACCGTAATTGTTTGGGATTCACAGAAAACCATTTGCACATCATTTCCATTATAAAGCTGGAGAAAAAGATGTGGATGGTGGCTACAGTATGTCATGGGATTCTACAATTTACACATTCCCCGAGTTTCTGTGTTAAAGTGCTTTATTCCACTTGCATGCCTATTTTTCTGGATAACCCACTTACGGCTGTTGCATATGTGATTCTTAACTCCGAATTAAGTCCGAGGCGGCTACCAAATGAAATCCAGCACAGACAATTAGATCTGCCATCTGCCTGGTCCTCCACTGGTCCCCAAAGTCACAGAAGAAAATATCAGCCAAGTTTGAGGAGTAAATGCCACAGGCCGCTGGTTTATGTTTGCGATGATTAGCTGAATATTAATGCCATTGTACATTATGTGCTAGCATGCCTATTGTTTGGTTGTTTGTATTTGAAATGGACAATAAAGGAAGGACAGAGGATCTTGATTAAGCCAGGCCATATGCCACAGTCGCAGTAGAAGAGCCCAAAATATTAAACAACGGCTTTGAATCACAATGGAAAGGGACTCATTATACTCGCTTGGGAGGAACCGGATATTGGAGCTCCAAGAGCAAACACCATGTTTGTGCATCAAAGTTCACAATGGCAAAATTCTATCTACTATGTTGGAAGTCACAGTGGCAAATTATTATTCAATTATAATGGCCAACCTTATCGTTGCCTCAATCCCCATTACATAATTAAAGGTGCACTCTGTAACTTTTCTGGTGGAGAGTTTGCCACCATCTTGTCTCCGTAGAGATGCTATTTTTGCCTGGATTGTTCCTTTGTATGACTTTAAACTTATTTATCTTGCATTTAATTAGAGGATGTTTTTGGCTCTTATCATTATTGGTTTCTAATGAAGATAAACAGACATTTATACAGTTAAATTGATTATACTGTTTATTATTTTGCAAACCAATTAGCCATTCCGTTTGGATCCAGTATAGAGACAAAATATTTGTACAAATATTTACCAGGGTTAGAATCTCATGTTCATTTTTCATTAAAATCTAGTCCTACATAACTAAAGCCCTTAACTGCTGCTAATGATTGGGGTGTGACTTGATTACTTGTGACTGATAATTCATCTTCAGATAATGTATTCCCTTCATCCCACTGGTCTGTAGAGCACTCCAGCCTTAAAAATGTCAACACCAAGCCTTATGCACTCCTTTGATTTTGCATTAGCCCTGATTTATTCCTTGCTATTCACCATCTCTCTATTGATTACTACCTTTTCAATTTCACCTTACCTTCAAGCCTTGGACATATTCTAATAATTTTCCGCAGCTTTCACTACAGTATACACTCCAGATGCCGACTTGGTATTTTCCTTTCCCTTCTCAGACCTCTTTCTTTAACCTCCCCATTTGCCCCTTCTCTTCCCCTCCATCCATCACAGCAGGCTGAACTGGGATGAATTAACCTTTCCCAGAAACAATGCCATTACAAGGCTGGATGCTTCGCAGTTGGCATGCATGTCTGCTTCTGCTGCTGTGTGTCTATGTGAGCTGTGCACACAAGCTCTGGCACAGACTTCCTCAGGGGAAAACATGGATGCAGCCTTTTGTTTTTGCTCTTGTTTCAGATTACAGTTTGTTTTATTAATGTTATGGTAATCTGGTTACTCCTCCCTGCTCTGGTCCCCCAGCCTCTGCAAAAAGTGAGCAACTCTCAAAGGGTCCCCATTGATCTAAGTGGCTCTGGAGAGTCGGCGCCACTCAGCCACTTTCTACCGTGTCAATCTTTTATGATTGCAGCTACAGAAAAAAGCACACAATTGGGAGCTTGGGTTACTGTTTAAAAAAAAGTGAATATCGAGACACGCGCAAGTTGGAAGATATTTGAATTCAAGGTATAACTAAATAAAAAGGTAAACATAACCTAATTCTAACATTTAGGGCATGTCAGAACCGAAAAGGAGTTTTTGACATTGACGATTAAAAAAATGAAGATTTTGAAACTTTTGCTACATAAATCTTCAGCATACTGCAGCCCACACAGTCCCTGATTTGATCAATTAACTTTTTCATAAAACTACTTTTCCAGGTCATCTCAGTACTCCCATGTACCACCCAATGGTTAAATACCAAATTATCAAATTATACTATTTACTTTTTTATCTTCTTCTTTTCAGTCATCTTATCGTGGCTCTGGTCTATATGAAAAATACCATGTTCTCACAGTTATGGTAAAAGGTCATATATTCGCTATAAATACCAAATTGTATAAAACAGTGAAGGCAGTAACATAATCTATTGCAAGTAGTCTCCTCCTCCGACATACGGCATCTAAAGAAAATCAGTCAAGATTATGAATTTATAATATATATGGTATATAAAGAACGCATGCCTGTTTGAAAAGGAGTGGGTGCAAGTATAAAACTAATTCTCATTCAGTATAAATCTACTTTATGCTTGTTTACTATTTAGATTGCTTCAACTCTCAACTCAACCTTTATTCTTCTTAACCTTCAGGAGACTGCCTAGAAATATTAATTAGTCAATGCTATCAAGGCAATGCGGCCGGCCTTCAGAGGAGCGGTGTGTGTGTTTCTATGGGCCTGTGTTCTGCCTGTTAATGAACACTGTTTTCAAGATCTTTTGCCCCTTCTCTGGTCCGTTGCCAACGCTGTCTCTCTCTCTCTCTTGCTAGCTTGCTTCCTGATGCTTCTCACATTCCCGCCTGTTCTTAGTATTGTCACTGTCTCACACATCCCCTCCTGCTCCCCCCCTCTCCACCTCTGTGCTGTTAATTAGCCGTGTGCGTAATTGCGTGAAGGCTTCAATTGACCACATGTTAATGACACTAGAGTTGTGCATTTTTTAGATCGGCTCTGGCACGTCAAGTGTCTTCACCAACAACACGTTTCTTCTCCTGCCTGGATAATACAAAACTGATTTGGAGAAGGATTGCTTATGAAGGAGAGACGCTGCTTGCATTGAGTCAATAGCGCCGAAAAGCTTTTTGGACGACTGTATAAAATAATTACTGTAATGGAAATGTGCATATCTAAATTTAAATGACTTTTTGGCATCAAGGGAATGTGCTGCAGTCTGTGATGGAAAAACAAGCATAAAATAAATGTTGTATAGCAGTGATTCGTTTCAGTGATTTTGTTGGTTTAATCACTTTATGTTGTCCTTTAGGAGACTGAGATGCAGCTCCAATAATGCTCCCTACAATATGTTTAGATGGAGGAAGCGTCAATGTTCAAAATGTTTTCATCCCACCTTCCCATTTGGATAATGTAGTTAGCGTCACTATTGCTGTGCGTATTAGCTTATTGTAATGAAGGTCAAGGTACATTATAAACAAGCATACCATTATGGAGAAAACGCATTCAAAAAGCAACAACTTGCTAGCAGCACTCTGTTGTGATATTAAGTTCTGATCTTTGTGGTCTCTTTTAGTTATGCAGTAAACCATAAAAGATGGCTGCTTGCTGTAGTTTTGTATAAACAAGTATTAAAAGGAACACTATCTAACTTTTCTCCTGCAATCTTGTCTGGAATGTAGCAGTTGACTTCACCAGGGCAAAATACAAGTCAGATCTGTGGAGAAGAAAGCCTAATCACTGTAGGACTGCATGTTTTTAAAGGCAACAAAACTCTCTAAATGCAAGATATAATTTAATGCCATACAGTGGAACATTCCAATTAAAGCAGGTGGTGGACACTCCACTAGAAAAGTTACATAGTGCAGCTTTAATAATAGGAACATGGATGAGCATTTTTTTTCACATTCTCGCTATCCAGACCTTTTTTCCTGGACCATTATCGAGGCAGTATCTTTTGTGCATTTAAACAGATGAAGCTGTGAGTTAAATTGAGTTAATATGGCTTTCTTCTCTTCTTTTGAGTAGTTATTTTTTATTTTTTATTAATTCATTATTTTTTTTAATTATTATTATTTTAAGTTGGAACACATGAATAGAGACTTCTTGTACTGTCATTTTGCAGGGCTTTAACTTTGAACGTAAAATTGAATGTCTGAATTTCTTCCTGTGAAGGGGATGGCAACATATGAACAGACTGTAGTGATTGTTCTCTTCTGACACACTGCATTATTATTCATATGAATCCTCAACAAGAGCTGGGTGCAACATGGTAGAAAATGTCACCTGTCACATTAGATGATAATTGCACCAAGTTAAAGGCGGCAGAGATCCTGTGATATTCAACCATTCTCCAACATGGCTGCTGCTTTTGGAAGGGACACATGAACAATGGTTTTATCGAGAAATGTTTTTGTATTTGTTTTTCTCTCAGTGGAAATAGATGTAAAACATGTAGATGTAGCAGTTGTGTTGGGGCTTTTTCTGTGTTGCACCATAGCTCAAATCGTGGTCACTGATTAATGTTGACAGGCATCTCCTAAGTATGTGTGTGTTTGGGAGTATAAACGTCTGCTTAATATAGGTCATCACCATCTAAAGGGAGCTGTCACAACACAGAATACATGTGAGCGCTCCCTTCTTTTCCAGTGACTTACTGTTGTGATGTTATTAGGTTTAAATTTGTACCCAATTTTTCTGTTGTAACTGAGAACGCAAATTTAGATGATCCTCTGTGTATAAATTATAAAAGAGACACTAAGTTGTAAAAAGAGCCTGACTTGCTATATTACATTTTGGGACGACAGTATCAGCGATCCACCCCTGCTTTGCTTTGCTAGTTTGTTGTCTAAAAACTGTTCTAAAGCTGTGTACATGTCTAAAAATTCAATACTATGTACCAAAAGGGTTTATGAGAGGTATTCCTTCTCCTATCACAGACACCACAGCTTTAATGTATTTTCACCTTATTCATTACCCTCTCTCCTCAGATAAACCAGAGTTAACTTCTGTGGGCAGGGTAAGTGTGAACACTGCTTGCTGTGGCCAGTCGCTCCCCCATCTAACCACATGTGCATTAAGGTCTCCCTCTCAGAGCTTTTAACCTTCTGTCTAACTGGACATCTTAGACGGGCTATTATTTCCAAAGCCCAACTTATTATTTTCTGACACTGTGAGGTTATGGCAGAGTAACCAGAAGTTATTTTAGATAGAGCACTTTCACTCTTTGGTCAGTCTGTGCTACATAATGCATTTGTCTAGACAAAAAGCCACAGCCAAGTGCAGAAAGCTTTGTATTAATTGTAATTGTATTAGAAGCATAACAATAACTAAATTGAGCTTTTGGTATAGTTAAAATGTTGAACTTTTCAAAATGTGCCTGAGGTTAATTTGAAAATGAAACTAAAGTGTAACACTCATCAATATTAATTTGCAGTAACCTCCTAGTGTGCCTTTTGATGCTCCAGCCATCTTGCTTTAAGCCTAAGTAAAATGTAACCTTTTGCTTGCTGTGAAAACTGGCAGCAATTTTGACAAGACCAACTAGCAACGTGTTTATGGTAGATCCAGGAAGACACTGGTGAACCTCTTGCCTGAGGTAGGTACCAATTAGATCATAGTTGTAGCGCTTAGTGTTTTATTTCATCCAGTTCACAGTGAAGCAGAATCCTGTTTGATGGTACTCTTAGGGCCACAGGGCTTCTTCAATAAGTGGTAGAGATGAGCTGCCCTGAGATCACCAGCGCTCCCAGACACACAGCCCATTGTTGGTTGTGAACAAGAATTGTGGAGAGTTTGTTGGATGTGTCTGTTGCTCTTGGACAAGGCAATAGAGAAAAGCAAAGGCTTTTCAATTCTGTTTGGAGAGGGAGGAGGAGGTCTGGCATCCGTTCTAATTGATTGCGCTCGGTTTCCTGCCTGACTGCAAATGTTGAAACAAACCCCCACTCTTTAATACTTTCTCTGTATATAAATCATTATCGCACAAATCTTCACTAGCTTTGAGCAATCATTTTGTCTTTTTACCTGCAGCACTTTGCTTTTGTTTTGGACTGCACTTGACTGGGAGATAGTTTTAGATTAGATTTCCTCCAACAGAGGATACGGTAACAATTAATCTCAGAATTACACAGCTTACTCTTTTTAATGTTCATCTTTTACAGAAGCTTCGATACTGGCTTCCTAAATAGTTTCAACACAGCAATTATATCAGGGAGTTGAACTATATTTTTCCTTTGGGACAAATTTTAAAAGCACCACTCAAATTCAATATATTATATACATATATGTATGTGTGTGTGTGTGTGTGTGTGTGTGTGTGTGTGTGTGTGTGTGTGTGTGTGTGTGTATATATATATATATATATATATATATATATATATATATATATACACATATGTGTGTGTATATATATGTGTATATATATGTGTGTGTGTGTGTGTGTATATATATATATATATGTATATGTGTGTGTGTGTATATATATATATATATATATATATATATATATATATATATATATATATATATATAATAATGTGTGTGTGTGGTGTGTGTGTATAAGAAATGGACTAAGGGAGTGTGATGTCACCAATAAATAGAGAGCAGGTTAATATGAACATTTTAAGACCAAAATGTTGAGCCTGACAGCAGCAGTTATAGAGAGGGGCGATGTTTTTTCAATACAGTTTGAATTGGAGCAAGAGTCGATGGAGCCGGAAGTGTGCCCATGCTCACTTCCTATTCTGAACGCAGTGGCTAGCAGGTTAGCTATGTCCATGTATACATATATATATACCAGTGATGTGCGGTGAGGTTCATGGCTGGTGAGGCACTGATGTCGTCACAATCAGATTTACAAACATGTAAACCGGGTTTTGGTACATTTGGCCCCGGGTCAATTTCTCTCCCAGTGACTTGGGGCCAGAATAAAAAAGAATTTCAAAGTAAGAGTTCCGAAGTCCGTATGAAATAGCTCTAATAGTATGAAATAAAAAGCAAGCTGGTTTTGTATTGTTTTTTTATCCTTATTCTGGTTCCCCAATTTTCAATGGATTGAAGTCATTAAATTTCTTACCATTTCGTACCAAAAAAAAGAAAGAGTGAGTCTTTTGTCCCGTAGTCTGGAGCAAACCATTTAGCTCCTTTCGCGTTGGTCTTCCTTTAATTATAACCTCCTGCTTTGACCGAAAGTCCAGTTTAGAAAACTGCTTGAGCTTTAATATGTAATCTTCCTCCATTTAAAAAGTAGGGCCAGACAGAGAAAAAAGTGAACGGATTGGTAAGTTGACTTGCTAACTTTAAATTGTAGCTTGCTGTCACTGTTCTGCGGCCCCTATTCTGCGGGAGTTACAAGAATCCCTGGGCTCACGAGCGCCCACTAACATGAGCCCAGGTAACTATGTGCCTCACCCGGCACCTTTTCACAGACACTTAAAGCAGCAGCGTCACTGCTGAGCTACAGCACAGTCAGTCCATGTGAAGCACGAACGGCCAGTGCCTCACCGCGCGCCTCTTCTCAGCATTTCAACGATAAACAAAAATCAGCAATTTTTATTTAAAAAAAAAAGAATAAAATTGCAAAGTTAAATAGAAAATAACTTTATAGTACAAATCATTGGATAAATCTAACCATTTCATTATTTTTTTCTCTGTGATGACATGGGAGGCACTGCCTCACCTGCCTCACCTGACCGCACGTCACTGACATCTACATATAGTCTATGACAATAATACACTACTACTAATAATGCACTACTATTTTTTATGTAATTATGTTAGTGTTTCCCATTAATAATTTTCACCTCCATAGTCTCAAAAACTGCTGAGCAAAAACTGGTGAAACAAATTGTACTTTATGCTTGTAGTGTTATCATAAACATATATAATGTGTTTGTGATAACACATTCTATCATAAACACATTTTTAATTTGTAATCAGTGCTTTTTTGTTCAGTAGAGGCAAGTGTGACATTTATACACAAATGTTGTATTAAATAAAATGATTCAAATATGGATCACTTATGCCACCATAGTGATAGAGTATAAACCTGCAGGAAACACTGCCTTATTTTTAATGCATGTCTTCTTTTTAATTTATCATAGCTTATCTTTACTATAATTCATTGTTTTATGTTGCACCTTACTGCTGAAGCAAGTTCCTTGTTTCTGAATTTTGTCTGAATTCTGATTCAGATTCTAATACCAGCAGCTATAGAGTGGGTAGATTGTATAACCAAAGATGTAGTACAGGAAAACATGATTTAATTAAAAAAACAAACAAAAAAAAAGCCCTCAAGTATGTACAATAAAAACATCTAATATACACGCAATTACCTCTACATCACATGGGCCAGATCTTATGGCTGTCTTAAAGGTCCTTTATTGCGCAAAATTGACTCTTATGAGCTTTAAGCCAAGTTAGAATTTTGTTACCTCTTTAAAAACCTGCCTGGAGTTTTGTTTTATTCACATATATTTCAGTAACCCTTTATTATCTGCCTGTCAGCATCTCCAAAGCTCGAAATGCGTTGTTCCAACTTGCGACGTCAAGATGTAGATTTCAAGTTAATCGCTAACATTTACCTTTAGTTCATTATCCAAATGTTTCTAGTCAATTTGTGTGGAGTTTAAAAAACACAGTGGAGCACTTCCTGTATTACCACATGATAGCATGAGGTGGTACAGAGTTTTTCCGTTTGAGAGAAGAACTCTAAGTATGCAGGATTTGTATGTTAAAGATTTGTGATGAAACAAAACAGAACTCCAGGTCTGCTTTTATTGAGGAAACAACATTATAACATAGATCACAAAATGGCATACTTTTAGTTGCTCTCTATCTCCCTGAAAAAGAAGTGTTTTATATGGGTCAGTAAGTTTTTCACTGACTAATCAAACTAAAAAGACAAAGCAAGTGTACAGAAGTCTGAAGCGTTTGTATGTTTTTGAAGGACATCACTGCAGAGTAATGAACAAATTTTTGACATTGTTGGGATTGTTGCTCATTGAAAGTGGACAAAACAGCAATGTCCATCTACTGACTATACAGTTCTATACTTAAATTCTTCACTTACATGTCACAAATTATAAAAAATATATAATTTGTCAGTAGAAGAATAAAATCTCCTGCTCACCCTCCGCAGGTGGTCTTATCCCCTCTTTTTCCACGCTCGGGACCTCTACCAGAGGCCTGGGAGCTTGAGGGTTCTGCACAGTATCTTTTCTGTTCCTAGTACTGCACTTTTCTGGACTGAGATGTCTGATGTTTTTCCTGGGATCTGCTGTAGCCACTCCTCCAGTTGGGGGTCACTGCCCCGAGTGCTCCGATGACCACGGGCCACTGAGGCCTTCACCTTCCAGGCCTTCTCCAGCTCTTCTTTGAGCCCCTGGTATTTCTCTAGTTTCTCATGTTCTTTTTCCTGATGTTCCCATCACTTGGTTCTGCGATGTCCACCACAACGGCTTTGCTCTGTTGTTTATCCACCACCACTATGTCCGGTTGGTTCGCCATCACCATTCTTTCAGTCTTTATCTGGAAGTCCTACAGGATTTTGGCTCGATCATTCCCCATTACCTTTGGATGTGTTTCCCACCTTGACGTGGGGGTTTCCAGTCCGTACTCTGTACAGATGTTTCTGTACACTATGCCCGCCACTTGGTTATGCCGCTCCATGTATGCTTTCCCTGCCAGCATCTTACACCCTGCAGTTATGTGCTGGATTGTCTCAGGGGCCTCTTTGCACAGCCTACACCTTGGGTCTTGTCTGGTGTGGTAGATCTGGGCCTATATATATATACATATATATATATATATATATATATATATATATATATATATATAAATATAAATGGATATATATATATATATATATGTGTATATATATATATATATATATATATATATATATATATATATATACTCACACAGTGACACATATATTCACTGAACACACACACACAGGGTCTGGTCTATACGTCCTACACTGGCCACAGTTGTTATATGCTGCAATTACACTAATAGTTTTTGTGTATTGCATTTCCATTGCTTGACCTAAATTCACTTCAGTGCAGTTGAAAACCCTGCTATCTGTCATACATAACCTTTTCTATCAAATGGCAGACTAAACCTTGAAATAGACTAAATACTATGGGGAATGGTGTGTTTACGGTGAGGGTGTTGCTGATGTGGAGGCTTAGATAAGCACAATCAATGTTGGCCAATTATTGTGGGTGCTTTAAGTGATTAGCTGCACATCTCTGCTTCCCTCAGAGTCTTTGTTTTGTGCGATGTGCTTACCTGATAGCTTTATTCACCACAGTCTGCATAAAGTGACCGTCAATGTTCTTTACGCTCTGTGGAGCTAATAAATGAGTGTTGCTTTTCTGGTGTCTTTGATTAAGTGTTTGTGATTTAGTCTCTGATTTCTTCCATGGATCTTAGTCTTCATTTGTCAGTAAAAAAGACTTCTATTTGTTAAAGGCAAGAGGATGTTGTGGAAACACTTTCCAAATATGCTCTTTAACAGACTGGAGGTAGTGGTCTTCCCACTGAAAGCCGTATTAAAGTGCATATTACATGAACTGTAGGAACGGCACCTCTTTTGCAGCTGGTTAGGTGGAGAGCGAGTATAAGGAGAAGGGCGAGGGGCTGATAAAGTGTCAGGGTCGTTCCTCTTTAGCTTCTTCCTCTGGGGGTGATTCATGAGTCCAGCACCTCCAACTGGGCTTCCATATTTAAACTCCAGGGCCCCTCCCTCTCCTGAGCGTTTGGCCACATTCACTTTCTCTAATGTTCACCAATAACCACTTTTGCCACTAGTTCAGGTGCAAATGTGTGTTTGGAGGAAGGTTAGAGCGTTGTGTGTGTGCGCTCTTATGAATAATGGATGTGAACAGAGGGCCTGTGTTAGGCTTGAATATGAATGGCCTTCCCTGCAGTCACCTGGCTTGAGCGAGACTTATACTTACACCTCAAAGGTGTGCTCAGAATGTTAAGCTGCTGCTTCTAGAGGTAGGCTATTAGACCCACTCTGTTAACTTATTACAGGTCACTGGCAGAGAAGGATGGCCATTACTTACTTTTGTGCAGTGAGTGCTGGTTATTACTTTCAAAATGTCAGCCTGAATAAAATATTTATGGTTTCACTACTCTATTAGATTTGTTACTAGGTTCAGTGTTCACAAAGATGAGATTTAAGATGTTTTTTAGAGCTTCCTTATAGAGAATTGGAAAATGATCTTCAAGTTTAAATCTATTTTGGTTCTTATCTATGCACACTACAAATTATTAATAATGCTGCAAATGGTTAATTATGATCTATTATATTATGTAGGATAAAAAAAACTTTATGTTATGTTCATGTTTTTACGAACATCCAAATGTATTTTTTTTTCTTATTTCTTACATTTTGTTTCTTCTTCTGTTATCACTTTTTGCAGTTATTTCAGTTATTTACATTTTCGGAGCGTGGGACTGGCCCAGAGAAACACACACACACACACACACACATATATATATATATATATATATATATATATATATATATATATATATATATATATATATATATATATATATATATATATATATATATATATATACACACACACACACACACACACACACACACACACACACACACACACACATATATATATATATATATATATATCATTATACACACTTAAAAAAATAAAATATATGAATAATATGTATAAAATGTATAAAGGGATGAAAAGGTAAACTGACCGATGTCCTTAGTGGTGCACTATCATGTAAGACTCAGAGATTAGGTTTATGGTCAGAATCCGCTGATGACAATATGTTTATTACTATGCAAGTGCGACTGCAGGCTCCTTATCAAACACACGCACGCTCAGTTTTCTGCGCTGCTTGTGAACTGCAGAGCTCTTATTAAAAATTGATCTGCAAGCTGTTGTGTGTCGCTGCTTCACTGAGGAATTCATTACCTCTGCCTCCTCGCTTCGCTCACACATACACAGCACAGCATGCCCGCGAGCCAGCCCAACTGTCAAATAAAACAACACCCTTTCGTTTACAATATTTGAGATGCAAATACTGAAATGTTCCTGTGGGAGGGGATGGAGGTGGGGCCCAAAGTAACAGGCAGATGTAGACGACGGGACGGTGCAGAGACGTGCCATGTTGATGATGAAGAGGATTGGAAGGTAACAAAATAACAAGGGGGAACTAGGGATGAGTAAAAACAGCCTTTCTTAGTTGCTGGTTGTTTTAAAAGTAGAGGCTGGCGCTTTTTCTCGTGGTCTTTTTCTGTATTTATTCCTGAAGCCCACCTATTACCAAAGTCAACTAGGAAATCCAGTTTAAATGTCCTAAAATTACAGCTGAATGAATGGATTGAGTATTTGAGTATTGGGCATGTTTATTTTGCATGTCTCAAAATACAATTAAATCATTAAAAAAAAAAAATCCAATATACAGGTCAACATAATTTAGAAAAAAGAATGGTAAGAAGTGTTAACTTACTTACCTCTTGTACACTATTGCAAAAAATATTTTTTTTTCCATTTACTGCTGGTATTACTAATACTATAATGGCTACATTTATTAGTTCCAAATACTGCTACTTTGATATGTTGACTTAAACATTTGATACTTATTTTGAGAATCTTTGCGGTCTAAAAATTAAAACAAAACAATACAGACATAACAAAACCTATATTGTATTGTTTGGTACAATATTTTTTTTATTTGCAGTCACTCTGACATTTGCTGTTGCTTCTGTCAAAGAATCATAACACGACTACCAGACATCTCGTTTCTTTGCAGTATATTGTGTGTCGCCTTTCCTCATTACAGATAAGACACAAGTGGTTGAAATCATGTTCTGCTTGTCCATCCATCTTGTCTCTTCACCAGCAGCCAGTAACTAAGACCTCGCTGATTGAAATTCAGCTCTGTGTCTCACAACCTGCCAAGTGTCCCCGAAGCCCCTCGTTCAGAGTGAAGAGCAGATAAAGACACAAAGACAGCAGATAAGGGAGCCAGTGTGCGGCCCTGCGCCTGTCCCTCTGTCTACTGCCTGCTCTCCTTTTGGCTTTAATGACCTCTCCAACATGATCAATGCCCCCCAGAGAATAGCTATTCACCTTTTTTTTCTGGCATTGTCATTTCCTTACACCACTATTTCTTCTCATAGTCACATTTCCCTATATATCTCGTCTGCAAATCGCTTTCATTTCACGATGACTTTCTGCGCACCCTTCTGTTCTCAGCTGGTCTCATTACAGTTCAAAGTATTAAATGCATTTTCCCCATCATTGCATATTTTAACCACTTTGACCACTATGCTGTCTCAAGTGTCCCCGGTTAGTCTGCACACATGCACTGTCTATAGATTTTCCAGTCCAGTCGCCAGTGATTACTGTATATTTCTTCAAACCACAAATGGGATATCAACCACTCTAATGGACAGATAAGTATCATATAAGTGTTTCAAAATCACATAATGGTTGTAAAATGCCAATAATGATAGCACATTTTGGATGATAATATTTAAATAAACCCACAGGTAACTAACAAGTTAAGATGTTATAAATGTGTAAATATTGCTTCCCCATTTGACTTTATGCTCTTCTTTTTGTTTCGATTTCATAGTCAACTGTTTTTTGTCAACATCTCTAATTTCATATCGTCCTCTAATCCTTTCACTCAGTGTTACCAATACTGCCATGACAAGTGTGGCATTAAAAGTTTGTAGTACGAAAAAGTAAAAAAATCTGTGCTCCTGTCTCCAGAGTATTGACCAAATAAATCATGCATGGTTTGTCTATTATTGTCTTTATTATAATGACCTTTTGATCTTGTGAGCTGTCCAAACCCCTCTAGATGAGTAAATCATTTCCTAATCCATTTTAATCAGTCTGGCACAAAGCAACATTGTTGTTAACTTGTCTTTAACCTACTGTTGAGTCTTTTATTGTTGGAGTGATCACATTTCTGGGTCAAATATCTGTGACTGAACACGAGCTCCCACATCCTCTTTTGCAACACGGCCCTTTGATTCTATTTTCTCCACAGTAGGGAAAATAATCTTGATCACAAGCGTGTTCTGTTCTCACACTAGATATTCACTGTGTGCTTTTGATTCTGAGCTGATTAGGAGATTATGAAATGGATGTTGGAGCTTTTTGCTGTGTATTATTGTTGCACATTGATCTGTGGGACTGCATGCTGTAGTAATACTGCTGTTTATCTCCAAAGTCGAGGGCGTGGGAAAGTCTGCTATGTCCAGCTCCAGCTGACTCGGACACTTTGAACATGGAAGTCACATTGGTCCAGACATATGGATAAGGCAGTAGTGGAGATGTTTGAAGTGTTCAGTTGATAGGCTTAATGCACTGGCAAAATACTTCATATCAATATTTTTTTGCTGTCTGGTACATCTGATTTAAAAGATACACATGTAACTTTTCTGGTGGAAGGTCCGCCACCTGTTTGTCTACATAAAGATGTCACTCCTTAGTGTACAATGCTCCACATCATTGCAGTAAACATGTCTATCTCCATGGAGGCAAGCAGGTGACACTACCAGGCCAGGTTTCAGGTAAACTTTGTGAAGACATGCACCATGGGTAGGTACCATCTAGGTAAGTCAGGACTACCTTAGCTCTTCAGCTAAAGTAGTCTTGCCTTAGCCGAGCACCATGGAAATAGGTACCAGAGCACTGTGCTCTGGTGCTCACTGCTCCCGAGGAGATGCCCCAGTGGGTATGAAAGACGGGTCAAATGCAGAGGACAAATTTCCCTACAGGGACAATAAAATGTACCTTAACCACAGTAAGAATGAATGTTTTTCAAGGTATTTTGAGCAATAACATATAAGGTTTCATACTGTGGAACGTTCAGGCAAAGCAATAGCATACATGGAGCTAGGTTGTGGACCCCTCACCAGAAAAGTTGCGTCGTGCTTCTTTAAATAATAAATAGGTTGTAAATTAAAATATTATTCCAATGGTTCCAACGTTTCCATTCCAACTCTAAATTAAGGTGTTGTTACTTCCAAATGAGCTATACTTTGCAAGTAAACAATTTAAGTTATATCATTTTTATTTATAATTTGGACAACTCCACAAACATACCTCTGGAATAGAGCCACCTGCAAGATATTTTTTTCTAGAAGGAGTTTTTTAGTCTGCTACTATTTGTTGCCAAGGCACCTAGCCTGCAAATTAATTATGCAAGTTCTACAGCAGTGACGATTCATACCACACTAATGCAACAGGCTCATAAATATTCCACACTATCAGTGATTTTAATTTCACACCGAAGCAGCCATTGTGAGTTTTGGCGCACAGATGACGGAGCCCACTCTATAACATTCATTCATCAGTAAACAAAGCAATCCCAGCTGTATTTTGTGAATTTCAAAAAATCACCTAGAGGACAAGCCCTTGCAGGGAAAGATAATTGCATCTTTTTGTGTCTAGAGTGTGGTCTTCTCTAGAGTCAGACCTGCCGTACTTATCGCTTCCTCATGAAATATTGATGTGTGTACAAACGAGCACAAATGCTAATCGCTGTGCCTGTTGTCATGTGACTAGCGTGGCGTTGTAAATTCTCTAAGTTGTGTACGCAAACAGGCCAGCAAACATGCATGCGCGGATTTCACCAGGGCCAGGAATGAGATTTGGGTTCCGAGGCGAGAAAAGGGGAAGAGACGCATGGAAGAATTTAGCTATGAGGTTCATAAATAGTTTAGCCAGCCAGAGCAGATTCATCAAGTAGCAAGAGGGATAAATCATACCCCCCTCCCCCCGATCGCTGCGCCTCTTCTCAGGGCCTGCAGAAGAAGGGAGCGGCTTGGTAATCCAGAGACTACGCACTCTTTGTACAATATGTCAAAGTGAAGGTGCAGACTCTAATTTTACTGAATTGCAAATTAATTTTGACAGTATTCAGTGTATTCAGGTGTTGACTGAGAAATGGTTCTCATTTAACCTGGATAAATAAAAGTAAAAAAACAAAAAAAAAAATACTTCAGTCAGTTCTTCAAAACAGCCTCCACAAATCAGAGAAAAAAGAGAGCCTAAGTGCTCTCATTGGGTCCCCCTGTTTAAAGATAAAGAAATGTCAGATAATCATAAGAAGTATGCCTTTAGTATTAGTCTTTTGATCTTTATTGTGATGCGGTGAGAGTGTTTACAATTTCCCACATTGACGCAAGTTAAAAGTGAAGAATACAGTTAACGGTTAATTAAATTAGCATTATCATGCACGCACACACACACACACACACACACACACATTGCAACAGTACATATAATTCATGTCTGCATTTCTGTTTATGTTTCGTATTTTGACTGTATTTTCCGAAGTATAAGTCGCTCCGGAGTATAAGTTGCGCCAGTCAAAAAATGCATAATAATGAAGAAAAAAACATAAGTCACACTTGACTATAAGTCACATTTATGGGGAAAAAGACCAAGAACAGTCTTTAAAGGCAAGTTACAATAATAACAATAAAATAAAGAACAACAGGCTGAATAGCAGTACGGCACGCTAACATTCAGCTACATGAAGCATAGACGGCGAACTGAATACGTGTCGGGTATGATAACGTAAGATATTAATAATAATAATAATAATACATAATGCAATGCAATGCGCTTTACAGGTTTGTCAAAGCCTCTCAAAGCGCTACACTATAGTCATTATTCATTCACTCCACACTTGGTGATGGTAAGCTACTATTGTAGCCACAGCTGCCCTGGGGCAGACTGACAGAAGCGAGGCTGCCAGTTTGCGCCATCGGCCCCTCTGACCACCACCGATCCTTCACGCACACACCACTTTCATACTAGGCAATGTGGGTGAAGTGTCTTGCCTAAGGACACAACGATCCTTCGACCTTCGGGTTGAGGAACCAACGCTCTAATGACTGAGCCACTGTCGCCCCGTGTATTAACAGTTAATCAGATAAGTAAAGCATAAAACACAAGCTAAGAAGTTTACGCTAGATCTCACTTCAAATTGCTAAATATATTGAATTCTTCATCCTCGGTGTCGCTTCTTAGCAACTCTGCCATCTCTGGGGGTAGATGAAGCACCGCTTCCTCTTCTGCGTGGCTGTCATCAGACTCAGCAGAATACAATTTTCTTTAAGGGGGAATTTTTGTTCAGTCTTTCTCAGATGTCTTAAATTACTGTAATGTTGAAATTTTTGGTTTTCAATTGTACAGGAGTAGTAGATGCTAGTACACAAGCCTAGAGTGTCCTCGCATGGTTGTCAGTGTTTCAATAGCAAAGATGTGAAATTGTATATTTTAATAATTTCACATATAAGTCTCATCTGAGTATAAGTTGCACTCCCAGCCAAACTATGAAAAAAAAGTGTGACTTGTAGTCTGGAAACATAACCCAATACCCAACTCTTTTACTTTACATAATGCTATAATTTGTACATAGCTTAATCTTTAGCCTATTCATTTGGATTCAGTGGCTTCACTGAACAATACCTCTCACTGCTTCATCACAACCTGGATGTTCAAATCGATTGTGACGTGCAGCCTTGGATCATCCCCTGACGTGACAAATATCCTGGTACCTCGCTGCAAGCAACAATTTCCCCCAAATTGAAAGACCCTGCAGCCCTTTAGGTGCTGCTGTTATTTGGCCAGTGTTTTCCCCTCACGGCCATCTATGAGGGATGAACCTCTCTATATATCATCTTTGTCTCTTCACATCTAGCCCGGGTTCCATCACCATAGCGATAGGTATTTAGCCTACACCCCAGAGACATTGCATTGCACGAGATTGCCTAGAAGAACGACATTGGATGATTGTGGATGTGTGCCTCTGTGGCTTGTGCCTGTGCCTCCATTTGTTGGTATGAATTATAGATCAGGGTTACCAGGGGATTTATGATCGGGGCTGCAGTGGCCCAGTCAACACACCTGAGACCTTTTCTTGCTGAATGTAAAGTGATACAAAATGTCGGGCGACCACGTGCCTGGGCTCCCAAACAGATGAGTCACAAACTACGATTTCATTTTGCGTGACTCCTCCTGAGGTACCATCTTGAATGTCTAATACATGCAAATATATCCCAATCCATCATCCCTCCTCGCCTTTGTCTACCTTACCTTCTTTTTCTCTTGCTGGCCGTGTTTGACACTCTCAAGGCACTCCCTGGAGACAGCCATCTAAAGTGGAAGCCTGTGAGCCCTTTTGCTCCTTCATCACTTCATTACTTGTCTCACTCCTGTGCAGGCCGGCTCTGTCTCTCTGAGGAGGCCTGCAGTGGGTTTTCATTACTCAACAAGTCAATCTTCATCATGGCGCTCTCGCAGCACTCTGGTTGGCTAAAGCTCACATGCTTACACACACACTGGGAGGTTTACAGGTGGATGCACTATAAAGTTTAACTCCATGCTGGAGCTGTAATATGATCAATAAGTTCAAAACTGAGATAACAAAGTGATGGATAATAGGTAGGTGCACTACATAACTTTCCTGGTGGGAGGTCCGCCATCTGATTGTCTCCATGGAGAGAGCAAAACAAAATGTTTATTCTGTCAACTGAAGTGAATATTTTTCGCCACTCATCCATGTGGCTTCTCCCATTCTGAATAAGTGGTGAAACGTTTTCACTCCAAAGCTTTTGTCCAGCTGCATAATCCATCTGTACCTAGATGACTGATGGATAACACAGACATCTCGCATGTATTCAAATTCAGGTGTTTAACTGCTAAAAATAATGGCTTGAAAAATGTGAATTCTTTCTGTAAACAGGCTCACCTCTCCACAGATCTGACCTTAAACTTAGTCTGTGGCTTGTTTTTATGAAGCTAGAGTTAATGCAATTGCAGTCAAATTGTGAAACTTTTAAAGCTTTAATAGTCATTGAGTATATTTTTTAAACATTATTTCATTGGAACCACCTCATCTCCAATTTGGCCTATATACTAGTACTGTGTGGGTAATAATAGTCCAATAAGGGAAAACCAGCGTATTGGGTCATGTATAGTTACAGTAGCTCTGTTGGATCGACCACATCAGCCACCATTCGTTCCCCAAGGCCATCACTTGTTGATGGTTCATCACCATTTCTGTTAAGTCATAAAACCATTAACATTTTCTTTTATCAAACTTGCACTTCAACATTTTTTCATATTTTGTTTAAACCTCTGGAGAATAAGAAAATAAAGATTGTACATTTTCTGGCTTAGGTGCATAAAGTTTATCTTAAGAAGTCATTGTGAGGCATGGTTATTAGTATTCTCTGGCTTTCACTGTGGCCTTAAGGGAAGGTAAAACTCACCACACAGAATAGTAAATGCATTTCCGCATGTATACACTTGATCCTTTTATTCTATGTTTGTGAAAGAGCCTCATCATATAGGCTTAAAGACTTGAGGCCGCCAGTTGAATCAAAGCCTTTATTATCATCCACATATTGCTTTGCGCCCGGGTTACCTGGAGTAAAATAGACTGCTCTTTCTGTTCACTCTCCTTTGGCCTGCCGCGTTTGTTTTTGATACCACTGTTATTTTTTTTCTCTTTCTCCCTAACAATTACTGAAGCTCTGAGTGCTGCCCCCGTGACCATTCCCGGCCCTCAAAATGAAAAGTGTAGAGCGTAAAGTCACTTCAATACGCACCTCAATTTGACGTTAAGAGTCTCAAGAGAAAAGACAGCAGCGGCTAGCAGTTTACTCCAGGGACTGATACTTGTTTAGCATTTAGATTGGCTTGATCAACCACTAGTTATCCAATGCGAATGTGTGTGCGCATGTATCTTAGCCCTTGTGTGTAAGCATCTACTATAGTGGTCTCTGTAGCTTCATGCATGTCTGGCTCCCCATGTATGCTACTCTGGGTTGATGAGGCATGCCTAACAGCTCTTGGTGCACGCTGAGGGCCGAGTTTGCCAGTGAGACTTAGCGAGGCAGCGGGGTCACTCAAAGTTACACATAAATCTTTTAGAGGGAACCCCGCAATCTCCATTATTGTACTGTACAGGAAATTCCGCCAAAGGGTCCCCCATGTATTTGGAAATCAAATATTACCACAACATTCAGCTGGTTTTGTCATTTTGTGATGTCATTGTCAGTGGTTACATTTGATTTAGCCATCAGATCTCTGAGGGTAAACAGACTGGAGCCATGTCTGGTTAAATAATACATGCAGGATTTAAGGGACAGTGACTCAGGCAGGCAGATTATTCTTAAAGAATTGGGTCTCAAAAGTCAAATCAAATTCTAGTCTAACCATTGACACTATATGTAAATAATTGTTGTCTATACAATGAAATACCTTTATTCAAATAATTGTGCATTGTATTTGTAATATCTCATTCTAAATAAGCATATTTGTACATTTAGTTTGCAAAGTAAGTAGTTAAAAAAGAATTGTTGACTGTTTTTTATTTCAGTTTTGAAGTTTGCATTTTCTATATTTTGTCTGGAATTTAACAACCGCCAGAGTCCTGCATTACTCTTAAAGATTGCACGCTATTGCATAATAAGAGATATGCAAGCACTGCAAAGATGCTAACTATGTAGAATTCAAAACAAAGGTTACACACCCGGAAAAAAACTAATTTGTGTTTTAAATTTGAATAATGGGGACGTGATTTTAAAATGCTGACTCTCGCCTAATTCCCCATAGCTCCTGTTTGTTTAGCTGCACACAGTCCATCCATGCATGTGTTGACGGGCACTTCACTCACCTCTGTTTTACCCCGAGTTCACCCAGAGTTCAGCGTCCTCTCTCCTCCACTTATTGTGTGTGTGTGTGTGTTGAGCCCCTGCCTGCGGTCTCCCCAAAAGCCACTTACAAAATTACGAGTGTGTGCGCAGAGAGGATCCGCGTGTGTGCTTACAGTGTGCGCATGCGACAAACACCAGTAGCTTTCTACAACTCGCAGCCCTTGAGCTTGCATTTTATGTCCCATTGTAACATTATGGTTTCAGCTCTATTTCCTTCCATTACACTTGTGAAAGATGTGCGGTGTCAGGCCAAACCATATTACCTCCTCTACTGCTTTTAACCAGCTAGCTAAAAAAAAAAAGCCTAGTATGTTTTGCCGCTGGCTAAATGTGCAAGCCTTCTGGCAAGACACAATCTCATAGAAAGTTTGTAGTTTTGTATGCTTGTTTATTAGGTTTAAATAATTCAGCAGAGAGATGAGGAATGCACCTGTTGTTTTGTATGAGGAAACAGGCAGTGCATTTTGACAGGACAGAGAGTCAAAGTAGATTTGACAGCCGTCCCAGACACTGACGCTACAAATGGCTGCCTGCATGGAAATATCTTCATCATCCCAAACAAATGCTCTGTCAGTCAGCTCTGGCAGAAGTGTGCTTGACAGAGTGCCATTCTCTCCTCTCTTCACTTCCTGCCGATGTCATCACTTCTTTTGTTTCTATTTTAATGCTTTAGCCTTCGTCCTCACTGGAAGTTAAGCATGGGCCGTAACTGTACTGCAAATGTGTGCAAGGGGAAAGCATAAATGGGGCTGACGCATGGCCTTTGTTTGAAATATGAAACCGCTCTCAGCTGTATAATATTACAGCAATAGAGCAGCAATCAGGCTTTAATTGAATCTGGGTTATGACTTTTTCTGTGTTCTTACTCAGCGCAGTGTCTCTCCCGCTTCTCCGCTCTGTCTTTCTCTTCCTCCTTTCTCTTGCTACGGTTCCTTCAATGACTCCCTCTCCGCAGCGTATCCCTGACTAACCTACTTTATTCTGGGAGCTGTGTGTCCTTGCATTTTACATTTGTACTTGAGCACTGTACACCTCTGCTATCCCAATAAAGCCAAGACATTTTTATTAGAGCTGTATCAAGAATGACCCTATCAAAAAGAAATGCCAGCAAGTTGTTGTTTAAGCCAGCTTGTGTTCACTGTTATTTGACTAGACTTTTTTATGTCTCAGTCAAAATAAATGTGTAATTATTCTAGTATTAAAGACTGTGGTATATGAGCCTGTCATAATTACTTTATTGACTTATGGTTCAATAAATGAAAGTTGGAACATTATATTTTGGGGCTCAATGTTTATCGTGTGCATATTTTTGTTGCAATAGTGGGGAGGTTTCTGCATTTTTTTTACATAATGCTGTAAGATTTGCACTGAAGAGGGATGAAAAAGTAACCTCCAGGACTAAATGATTGGTTAATTCTGTTATTTTTATGTTTCGGCTCAGGCCTTTTATTGAGACTGTATTTTAAAAAGTGGTTTACTTTGATAATCCAGCATTTTTGTATGAGAGGCATAAAGTAGTTTCAGTATTAGAGTTTATCGTAGTGTATCTCTGTAGCAACATATTGTGATTCAAAATGTGTTATAACAGACTTGGTGATATAACCATATATAATATATATTTACACAAAATAGGCATTGGATTTGTCCTATTGGGTTGGCCAGATCTCTATGTCGGTGGATTATGACAATGTTCAGACAATATTATGGAAATACCACCACAAATGTGCTGAAACATAAATGTTGGGGTTGATGTTCAAATATTGCAAAAAAGTAAATAGACTGAAGAATGGTGCTGAAATATCACTTAATATCCTTATGTGAAAGTGTTTTCACTAAAGATTCCACTTCATTTTTGTTATATCTTGAATGTAGTGTAAGTAAATATAATAAAAAATACAAGATTCTCATTATCTTCATTTTAATGATAAAATATAAAATGCATTGTGACATGTTGGCTGAAATTGGGCATTAGTAAGACCTTATAGACTGTCTCCAGTTCTTTAATTTTTGTTGTTAGCTGTGTCATGGCTGGCAGGAAGCAGGCACATCTCATTAGAAAGCTGTGTGCTGAAATGCCATCCTCCTAACTACCCTTCAGTAGGTGCCACTGACTTTCCAATGGAGAAAAGTGAAGGCCCATGTGTGCCATTGAGTCTAAACTGTTTCATTTCCTGGTGCAAAATGCATATGTGTGACCCATATGCCTGAAGCCTGAGCTAATAATAACAAAAGGTTAGGAGAATTCATCTGTACGATTAGCACGGAACAGCAAGGGTCAGCCACTAACATCAGATTTAGCCATGAAGGATTTAATGTATTCAGCGCCAGCTCATACAAGCATAGTAATAGCACTTACTATGTGAGTAAGTGTGGGGCTGCTCTTCCTCCGTGAAATGGGAGACTATCTATCCAGCCTGACCTTTTCCTTAATTGCTTGGTTCGAGTTCTGTCTCTGCTCATTTTAGGAACAGCAGTCGCCCTGAAATGACTGCTGGGTCCCAATTGTCTCGGGTGAAAAAAGGCATTTTTACCTGTCTTAGTGACACAGCTGTTTTTTTTTTACAATTAAAGCAGAGGTGAAAGATTTGGCTGTTATCGTCAAGGAAACTGGATCATTCGTCTTTCACTGTCACCAAGGTCATGTAGTAGCTGTCAACCACATCAGCAGAGCACTGTCATAGCTATGTTTCATCTTTGAACCATATACAATAATAAAATGAATCAGATCTACTGTGTATATGGCACATAGTTATGGCTTTTTATTTCCTCCCTATGTATTATTGATGATCTTAATTAGGGCTATGCAGATAATTGAATGCTGTGCAATTAAACACATTTTAATTGAGATGCAGACCTTCCTGTTTGTCAGTGATTAGCTTGGGTCATTTTAATCGAGAGGTCTACAGCCAATCCTCTGTCAGTAAAAGAATGTCGTTTGGACCAGTGTTCAGACTTGGGAAGATTGACTTATTTGTGTGAAATAATTAAAAGTCTATATTGTATGTTCAAGGAATTGATATTGAAATCCATATCAAAGTGACTCGACGGTTATGGGATGGCACCAAAGGACTCGAGCTGATGTAATATATTAAAATAAAATAGAAAAAGTAAGACATTGTTGTAGCAGGGACTCCAAGGGTGTCGTAATGAGGGGTGTGAGGCAGACCAAAAGATGCAGGACTCAGGGCAAGTTTAAGGGTGTTTATTGACAGAACACAAAACAAGTGACAGGAGAACATACGAGGAGCTGGGTGCAGGGGTGCAGGTCAAGGTCCAGAGGTGCAGGGATCAACGAGACAGGAACAAAAGCCGGTACCGGGAGACAGGGTCGGAGACGGGAGTCCAGGACAGTGCAGGGAGGCAGGGTGCTGAACCAGAACACGAGCAGGACAACAGGCAGACGAACAGGGAAACGAGCAGTGAGGTGAGCAGTGACGAGTAGACGATCTGGCCCTGGGTGCTGGGTGCTGGGTCCTGGCTCCTCTTATTCAGTTCAGGTGGTGTTGATTGCACCGATGGAGTCCAGGTGCGCGTAGGAGGAGCCAGGACTCCTCCCAGCTCCAGGCTCAGGTGAGGGAGGGGCAGGGCACACACATGAGGAAGGAGCAGGCAGGGATCATGACAAAGGGACACGATATCAAAGGTGCCTCAGGGTGAATATACTGTACAGGAATAACTCAGACCGTTTTTTTATTCTACTTTTGCTCCAAGTAATTCCACAAATAGCTGTGATTTCCGCAAGGCAAATGGTCCACTGCTTTTAAAGTGTAGACATGCTGTGCCGCTTTAACTTCAGGGCCAAATCAGACACACAGCTTAGCGAGGAGTTTATATGCAGCTATTGCCTGATTAGTACAGACATTTGTTTTACACGGTTGTAATGCAAAATAACAGGTGGGATTAATGTGTAATAAAGTGAGCAGGCAATAAACTGGCTGTGATTAAGAATGCACATTCTTTTCATTATTCAGTTTAGTGAAATATTTGGGTTGGAGTTCTGCTGAAACCTGCACTTTTGAGAGAGAAATTGGGGGTAATTGCTCAGAGGAGTGTGCATACATAACTTATCTGCATATACACCACATGATAAAGTCTAGTGAAAATTAAGCTACACTACAGTGGGCAAAACAGTCCAAGATTGGTCTTTTTTCTTTGTTCAATAAAGTCCTGAGATATTGTCCATTTCCTTCTAAACGAAGCAGTGGAAGTTAGACTATACTTTTCCAGCTCAGACCACACAGGAGCCAGTCCCCAATCAACTTGCTCTTTATTAAGCCCATTAACTGCACCTACAGCACAGCACTGTATACTGTGCCAAGCTGTTAAAAGTAATTCAGTGTCCTCACACTAAGGCACCAATTAGATGGGTTAAACACCCTGTGAATGCAAGTTTTTAGAAAAAGAAGAATTGCAGCAGTTTATTGTTGGCTTGTATGTCTGATTCCTGGTGGTAATTCCTAGTCCTAGTTCATAACAGTGTTAACTACATAGAATTATCACTATATGTACACATTACAACTAACTTTTAAAATACTACACCTTAAAAATGTCAGGTTGTATTGGTAACCCACCTGCTGGGTCAAAATGTATTGAATCACAAGTTGGGTTATAATAATCTTTAACATGTTTTATTGTAATTGAAATTACATCATAAAATCACAATATTGAATGTGTAAAAAGGCACGCATTTACTGTCGGCTTTAGCCCGACCGGTGCTAATTGTTTTTGCCACTGCCTGACTCTGTGTTCATGGCCAAATAGAATGAGCTCCTGAGTCTGAAGGACAGACGTGTATACAGGGGAATTTTTCAAGGGATTCTGTTCTTGAAAACAATCGATCATGGACTGTCCCTGCCCAAAGAGCGCAACACAGTCAGGGGAAACTTCCGGTGTGGTCATGGAGGCAAAAGCACATCAAACTTCTGTGGCGCAAAGTCCTTTTTTGTGTGTCACAGGGGGGCTTTATCATCTTCTCGTAAAGCCACAAAGATCATACAGTGTCCCAAAAGCTGTAAGTGAAAGGTAAGTAGAGAATTTCTTACCTGACATGCTTATTATTTGTAATGAATAATAAAGCGTTTACACATTTTATGCAGCAGCAGTTCATTGACTATATTGTGAAAACTATATTGTTATCACCGTACTTTTTGTATCTGTCCCCTACTCAGCCATGTCCGACAACTGAAGCAACTCGAGGGCACAAAGCACATGGTGGTTGTTGTTTGTACCGGTCTCCACCCGGTCTGATGGTCCCCCATGTCATGGTTTTAATAATCCTGTGGCTGGCCAGGTGCTATTTGCCATGACTGGAGTTTTTTTTTTTTTTTTTTTTTCAAAAACTATAAATCTTGGCTTTATTTTTACAACTTGAGTGAACTTGTGTGACCACTGACTATGAAAAACTTTTCTGACTAACTTCAAACTGATATCTAAATATAAAAATGGCTGGAATGCTAAAACTAGTGTTCAAACAGAGCATTGCCTACTCCATGTTGTCAGTTCTGTGGGTCATCGGCCGAGATGAGGATTTGGGTATGTGCTTACTCACCTGCTCTTCTATCTGCCGATGCTTCCTCTGTCGGCCTGACAGTCTAATTGTCATGTGGGTAGCTTCTGCCGCATGGATTTAGTGTCGCGCTTGCCTTAATTTAATTGAAAAGCTGCAGAAAGGAAGGAGGAGGGAGGGGATGAAAAACAGATAAATAAAAAGTGGAACCAATCTTGGCCGGGTGCGCTGGGTGGTAAAAAGGCTGTGCGCTGTGAATAATGCATGGCGAGATGGATAGGTCTGCGATGTTTGGAGCTCAGGACTGCCGGCGCTTCATTACCGAGGTGTTTGTATGCTGATGTTGTGATGCTGTCTTTTCACTCTGCACAGCTACTGCCTCTATAAGCTATCTCATATTGTGTCACTCATTCTCTTTAGAGCAATTGTATGTAGTATATTTTAATGCATCAGACTTTGACACATCTTATCTGTTTGTGTCTGCACCGGTGGTGGATGTGGGTTCAAATACCAGATCACAGTATAACATATCTAACATACATTTAATACATTTAAGTGTACATTAGCTATTATTAATTTCAGAAAAAAGACAGAACAAGTAATAAATCAAGGTGTTAGTATAGGTATACTATCAAATTATCATTACATTTGAATTAATGGTGCACCTTGTACATTTTCTGTTGGAGTGTTGCTTTAAAACTAACTAATCTATAAGTTGGCCTTTGTTCAGGCTTACCTGTGGTCTCTGTCCTTGTATCAGGCCGAAGTTGGCATACTATCAGACAGAAGTATCGTAGATAGTATCTAGTAGTCTTATTTGAGAATACAACAGGGCCGGCTGATTAAAAATGGTAGCTTTAAGAACTAAAAAAAGAAATGTGCTTTCCATTTGTATTAACATTATAGGAACATAAGGCTGGGTTGAAATAACAGAAAATAAACCAAGCCATTAAATATCATTAGCTGCTATTTTTATGCTCTCTCTTTGTTTTCTTTTCAACTATTTTCTTGTTTTGGTTTGCCCCCAGGCCCCTGTACAAAACCCAGTCCACCCAGAGCCAAGAAAATGAGACTATGATTCTGCCTAGTGACTTTCTGTTTTCATTCTATAATTGTTGCCATGAAGCATAATTAAACCCCATTGTTCATTTCTTCATCCTGCCTCAATTTTTTTTCCCTTTTTTGTCTTCTCATGTTAGAAAGTAATTATATCTTGGTTTGCCTGTGAGCCAGTGCACTTCTGATCCACTGATGAGAGCCGATTGGGAGATTCAATGTAATGAAATGGAATATATTAAGGAGGGCTGTTGTGCCATAGGCCCTAACTTCGGGTGAACTTCCAACATTCTTACCAATTTAAGATGAAGTAAACTTGTATTTTCAGGAAAGTGAGATACTTACTCCCATTTGCACCACTTGACAGTTTCATGTACCCATAGTGTTTCAGGGTGCAAGGTAGCAACAGAAACACTCCCTGTGATCTGAACTGGATGTATAACATCAGAATCTCAGCCAGCATTTGCATAGTGCTCTCTGGATCTTTTCTTTCATCTAAGCAAAACAAATCTCTAAAGCACCTCAGTTTTGACTCTGCTGTGCCCCACAACAGTTTGACTGTGTACAAATCTCAGGAGAGGAAGAACACTTGTGTGGAATTTACTTTGTTGTATTAGAAAGAGTAGGAGCCCTTCCATTTTCATGAATACATGCACTTGGCAAAATATAACCTGAATAATCTAAATAAATTACAGCTTTATGGTACAGTACATGTTTCAAAGATTCACCTGTAATCATGCCTTTAAGGAGAATGTATCCCAGTAGCAGGAATGGTGTAAAATCCTATACATAAAACATGCATTTTAAAAGTGATGGAAAACTGTCAGATTTTTTTTCCATGTCAACTCATCAGTATGAGATGTACAACTTCAATACCACTCTAGTACCAGATTTCATTATGGGTATCGGCGCATCTCATAATATCACAATGATCATCAGTCATAACATTTTAAACAGATATCCTCAAACTGACTAAAAGGCATGGCTAAAATGCTCATACACCAGGCACTTTTACATGAGGCAAGGTAGTAGGTAGTTTTTACAGAGTAATGTATGTGTAAACTGGTGTACCTACTGAAATCCTGCCCCTCAAGAGAAAAGTATGTTATTGTGTGTTACCAAATGCTGTATTTGTGGCTAATATAGTTGGAAGGTCATTACATCCACATTTATTTTCCTGAAGTAGCTGATTTGCCTATAGTTTGTTAACACCCAAATGAATAACTCTAGCTCTACATATACACTTCTTCCTGCTGTCTCCATGCACCAACTATCCATATTCATTTGGCAGACTGTAATAAACCACACACCCTTCACCTTGATGACTGTCTGTTTGTCAGAGAGGGAGGCATCTCAGTCTGGCAGTATGTTTTCTATCATTTACTCCTTGTGCATTGGGATCAGTGGTTTTAGCGGCCTGATTATTACGCCTCATTGGTGGCATAGGCACACACCACATGCAGTCTCTCACACCCGCACAGGAAGGACAGGCTAATTAAAGCCAACAGTCTAATTAGTGTCATTAAGAGGCAAATAATAGAGAGGCTTGTGCACAAGGACGAGACTGAGGTAATCTGTCGTTGTGTTTACATACTCCTCGAAAAGGCAAGGTGGTCATCAGTGGACCGGTAATAGAGTGTATCAATGTACTTCGAAGATCTGATGGTCTCCAGTCAAGATATCTATTGGCGTAAGATATTTGGTCATTTTTAATCCATTTTACCATGTGGGCTGACTCTTGTGTACTCTGGTGTATTTAACACAGAACACAGTACTTCTGTGTGGATGGGAAAATAAATAAATGTTTTTTATTCTTTCAGTGGGTCTTGATCACACTGTTCTTCAATGGTTTGCAGTGGTTAATTGCCTTTTGTTTTTGATGTGGTTGCCTTGCCTGGGATTGATCCACTGTCCATCCACATTTGCTTGTTTAATCCATTGGACAGGATAACCCTTCTGTTCTCTCTTTTTGTGTGTTAGTGATCAGCTCTTTTCAGTCAAGAAGCAGACATGTATGAGTTGCCCCTAGCGACAGGCTGTCTTTGAAAACTGCAGTCATTAAAATATGACTTTGGTGGACAATTTAGAGTCAGACCCAGAGGGCTACTTCATTACTGGATCCAAGAAGCTGAAGTAAATATTGTGAACTTTCAGAAACATAAAATTAATCCTTTGCAAATGGGAGATTGAGGAGTCAGAATGTGCAGCAGAAAACCGCCTTTTTTCCTCTGGGTTTGACTTCCCTGTAACAAAATCAGACTAGCATTCACACTCTCACTGCGGCCCATACAGTGTGAGTTTCTTGCTAGGGGCTGCATAAGTATGAATTAGGGGTGACAATGGTGTGCAGTGTGGAGCCCTGTGCATCCTATTTTCACCACTTACTTCGGGCTAAATGGATTTAGAACACTGTTGGATGGCTCACCTTTCTCACCGGTTTGCCTACTTAAATGTGAAAAATGGTACATTTTCCCAATGTGCGCTCCCCACCTCCATTCTCTCACTCACCTCAGCTTCAATATCAACCACTATTTACTCACTCTGAAAGCTTGTACTCTCATGCTCTCAAACTGTTGCTGTGCAAATATTAACATTAGTGACCAAAATAGTCCATATAAAAGAAGGAATGGGGAAATCATCAAATGCCTGCTTGACTAAAGGTACCCCAATCCCCCAACTGTATTATTGTTTCTAGTTGATATAGTGGTTGTTGAAATCATTCAGACAAGGCCACACAGTGATCCTTCTTATTTGTTCCAAAAATGGCATCTAAAACTATAGTGTGAAAAGTGTTAAGTTTACAAGTGACTGTCAGACTAATCTGTCACCTTAGTCATATGTTTTTTTATTTCAATTTGCCCCGAAAAGCAATTTGTTATGACTTGCACTAGTGATATTACTGACAGTTCTATTTTCTTGTCTTTCTTTCTCCTGTCCCCTGTCCTCCCCCGTTGTCCCTGGTCATCACTGGTCCTCTCAGCTTGAGTTCCCCCTGAGGATGGCATCATGTTTATCCATTATTGATATTCTGACTGGGCCCACGTCACCGCCCCCCTGTCGCCCCACTTTCCTCACAGCCTGGCCTACTTCAGCTCCGAGCCCTCACGAGACACGTACGTAAATGCACAAGTCGAAGAGAACAGAGGAGGGAGACTTAAGTGAAAGTCCACACATAGCAAGACAGGGACTTCCTATATTTAGATTCCCAGCATCCAACTGTGCACACAAAGGGTTGGCAGTACATTACAGTCTTTCAAGAGCTTAATACAAAGCCTATAACTTCATGGTATGACCTGCGAATAGCTTAACCACCAGCTGCTGTTTCTCACATATTCCTGTGTTTGTAATGAGATCGCTTTTAAATTGACTTCACAGAGTGTCCTTGGATTGACCTTGTGAATTGATGAAAAAGTAACTTGCTTTGAGTTTCATCCACCAATTTAACTGTATTTATTTTTGTTTTAATTAGGAAGCTTGGGTTTCTATTTTCCTGGCTCTTAATACAATGCGCATTATGGACCCAGGGGTAAACAGTTTGCTTAGAAAACGCTTCAGTCTAAGAGCGTAGATGAGAAAGACTTTGGTGTATTAGAATGTGATCCTTTTGAAGAAACAACATGAAAAGGTTTTCATGTGCTCAATGTTCAGGGTTTTTAATGACTGCTGTCGCCAAACGCTGGTCCACTGGGGCCTTCATGCTACTTTTTTATAAGAAGCTTCTGTTAAAGATATTTTCTCAGTTCAACATTAGGTATCACGGGGTAAGAATAAATCATGATTTATAAGTAATATTCTACTGAGAAATGTACACTGTAAAAAAATACTGTAAAAATACACACATTTTAAATAGTACATGACTGTTTCATTAAAAACTGTATGCTTATCGTAAATATATATGGCTTCATTTTGCTGCCTGCTCGTTACCGTATATAAACAATAATTATTGTATGGTAACACTAATTATTACAGTATATGGCATATAAAAACAACTACCAAGTATTCTATCCTCTGTTTTATTCTCTATTTTTTGTATTCTTTGTTTCTGAAGACTGACAATCAGGTCAGTAGTTCCCACAATTACAACTTTTGTGTGGTGTTCCCAGTCTACAGTGGTTAGATAATTTCAAATGTATAAAATCTATTACTTTCAAATTGTCAAAGTTCTATTGATTCCCTAGTCATCATCGGTCTCCTTGAAAATCCTTGATGTTTATGCGGTTTATACGTTTTTTATAAAAGGTTGTGCCCTTGAAAGTGTGCAGAATTTCTCCTGTATTGACTTTTAATTGTCCTGTGCTTCTGAGAGGGTCCACGCGTGCAGTTTAGTCCACAGCAATTGATCTGGAGAATAATGGTGTGAGGAGAATCCCAGGTCTCTAAAACCACTGCCTGAGACTCCCCATAATTACCTCTGGGACTGCGGGGAATGATGGAGCGAGAGGAAAACTTGAATAGGGTGGACAAAGGAAGATGCAGCTCTAAAACATGCATGGTAAATAACACATTATAGTATAGTATCGGTTATATTAGTCCTTTTAAATCGACAGTAACAGTTAAAGTTGTATAAAGCTCTATGGTATTTACAGCATGTGCTAATTCCTCGCAATTTAGTTTTTTTCTGTTTTCCACTATTGCAATCTGCATTAGAAAAAGCATATTTTTAGATTATTAATGGCAGATTAAGTCGTCGAGTAGTTTACCTCAAAAAACCTCTGGGGGAATGTGTTTCTCATTTTATCATAGCTTGCTGTATACAGCTAATTAGAATATTGTGTCATGTCTTATGATGTTGTCTCATGTCTCATGTGATGTATTCGTTTCTGCATGATATAGAAATGGGCTTTTACTTTTTTTGAGATAATTTTAGAAAAAAGTCCTACATATTTGACATACTACTTTTTTCTCAGTATTCCAAATATGAAATTGTATTGTACTGCAACTTATGATAAGAACAATCAATCAAATCAAAAGACAACTGCAAAATCGCTACATTACCTGACTTTTACTGTCTTAGTCTTTTTTGTGCCTAAAATGTGTTTAGACGTCACTGTTACAACATATCATTAATTTTAACAATGAACTTACTATATAAATTAATGATCAGAAACAGCTGAGTGCTAGTTTAAGTGTCACTCTAAAAGTTGAGAAAGTGCTTTGCTGTGCAGGATCTTAGCAGCACATCAGTGGATCTTCAACTGCCCCACACACACCGAGCAATCAAGGCCAAAGCCTCTGTATGAGCAGAGGCCACACTCGGACACATGACCCAGAGTTATCAGAGCTAACAAGAACAGGCTGTAGTCAGCTCCCTGTAGAGATGCTGCTTTTGAAAGATCCTCTATAGTCATTGTTTTTGTGTGAACAAGGCTTTTCATCCTGAGCTGTCACAAATTGAATACACAAAACAAAAATGCAATAGTTGTGTTTGTGATAACAACTTTTATTTTTTGTAAATAAAGATATGAACGCAAGCCTGTAGGTCTGTAGGATGTTGTCAAACTTCAAATCTGTCATGTTGTTTTCTGAATGGCCATTTCTCCCATTCGGCAAACATTAGTATTTGAACAAGTGTATGCGGGAAGCTTTGAGGCAGATCAGGGAATACCGTATACACCTGAATAAGAAGCAGAGATTACAGATCAGCACAGAATGAATGTTTGATTTGGACTTTGTGGTATTTTCTTATCTGTAAATGCATAATGCAGTTATAGTGGTGATGGGCAGGGGTTGAATATATGATGGATTTAGTATGGGATTATAATGTGAATGAAATAGAAAAGCTGTCAACTTCTTTATCCTACTCCAGCCCGAGTTACTGTAGATTTAGATTTAGACTTTAGATTTGTACAAATACTTGCTATCGATTATTTTACACCACAATCAATTATTGCAATGTGTAAGATGAATGTATAAAATTGCAGTTAATCACAGATATACAAAAACAGTCTACAAACACTATATACTGTGAAGTATAATGAACTGAACTACATCTACGTTAGTCAGATGGCATTGACACACCTTTACTAAAACATAGCAGCTCAGACACTTCCCCATCCATCACTCCTCACTGCTCAACCTCTGTCTGGCCCCAAGTGAGTGACCTCTTAAAGAGAATAGGAATTTACTAGTACATGAAGTACATTTACAACTACATGAATCATAGCCTCTAGAAATCATGATGGACATTTTTTTCATAATACCCACCCCTAAATTAACCCTTATTTACCATGTACATTGCTGCAGCTTAGTTTGTAATAGTGTTTATGAAAGTTATGAAAGTTGAACAAGTACTCTTATGCTGAGTATGAAGCTATAATGTATGCTTGAGTTTGCCTCCTGGTTGGACAGGTCTAATGTCCTTGTACTGGAGATCATCAGTGAGCAGTGAGCCATGGCTGATGACTGATAACTGTTTAAACATTGATGCGACTTTGAAAATAACACATTATCCTTTTTATTGGCTTTGAAAGGTAAATGCGGCAGGTGCTGGCATAGACACAAGCAAGCAGACGTCGCACTACACACCCTCGTCCTTGTAATTGCTCTTCTTATTGCCCCGCGGCTTCGTGAGCTGGCATATAAGCTATATAATAAGCATATTATCCTGGCCGGTAATGCGTTTGGGCCAGATGACAGCTGGGATGGAGCCCTGCATGGTAAAGGTGATCCATACTAAATTCCTCCAGGCAGCTCTGAGCCATAATGCTGACCTTCTCCTGACAACCACTATAATGGGTTTTGGAACGAGCACGGTAGCAATCCTTTCTGTTTGAGCTTTATAGATTTTACACATGCTTTTAACCTGCAACTGTCCCGGATATATTTATTTAAACTCAAGGGCTTGGGTGGGGCAGCAGAAAATCACTTTCCGACCCTTGTACAAGTAAATCTGATTGGTGAATATGTCCGTGTGCTTAGTGGTGTTCGAAGAGGCTTGAACAGGAACCATGTCAGTCTGCTCCAGTGTAGATAGGAAATGAATTGTTGATCTAATTGTAGAGCAACTTCACACATCTAAATAAATGCATCATTGTAAATATAGATGTATCCAGGCAAGTTTAGGCTACAGTTCCGAGACAATGGTTTCTCGCATTTTATACTGTGAAGTGAATGTGGGATTGTTCTTGGCTATGCTACAGGGCAAGAGGAGGACCAGAAAGCATCTTTATCCAAGAACACATGAAGTTGGTGAGAGATTAAAGGAGGCTAAGAATAGGCTCAGGTGGGAGCACCTTTGCTGAGACCCTAAAGATGGGACAACCAAAAATATAAACTTTGTTCAAATTGCTAAATGGACCTAGACATTACATAAATATAGTCCATCTGTTTCCAAAATTATGGTCCTTAATGCTGCTTCAACAGCCTAGTTTATGCCTCCATTCAGGACTACTTAGCAAAAGGCAGATCAGTTGTTTACAAACAGTAAAAATAGCCTTTGTAAAAGGTAAGTAGAGTGTGACTCGTTACAGTAAGTCACACCACTCACCAATACTTGTCACAGCTGTTAATGGTACAAGTCCCTCTACAGCCTGTCACTGAGGCATCTGAGTAGAGATGTCTAACACATAAATGCAGATGGAGCCATGGCCATAAACACTACAGAGGTTTACAGTGAAGAATATGCAGACCCTTTAGTGAAGCTGCAGTTGCACTGTAACCAATTTTTATGTACTATAGTGAAAATATAATGATTATGGTTGGTAGTGGCAAGATGCCCAAACGCCGCTTTGGCCAAATACTTGTGATACATGCTTATAGGCTCTTTGTGATGAAGTATTAGGATGTTAGAAAAGTGTTAAAGTGAGGAATGAATGTAGACCACAGGTGAAAGTTTAAAATGATTTGATTTTAATATGTAAACATTGAACACAAGAGTTGAATTTTGTGTGAATGCACTGTACCTCTGTTGTGCTCAGGGTGAGCCTTCACTGCTGTACTTGGTGAAATGCAGGGGCTCAGGGGGTAGTGGGTCATTATAAATTTGTGGTTTTGTCCATGCCCTCACTATTGTTTTCTGTCTGCTTCCTTGGGCGAAACATTTTGTTTTTTCTTGAGTGTTTGTCAGCATTGTTTTGTCGAATAGGGGTTGTGTGCAAGTGAATTATAGAGGAACACCATACTCTGTCTATAAAGTTACCCGTCTGTCTATCTGTATCTATTTCACGGATGTTTATTTGGCAGAAGTGAGTACATACCACTGCTCTCAGTAACCCCATTCATATGATTTGACAAATAAAATTTTGAATGGATTTTTACTGTATGAGGTTTGTGCTGCTCTAGACTTGCCTGTTGTGCCTGTGCTGTAGTAGTGGTTTGAAAAAAAGATTCCAGAGTCCAGAGAGTGTGAAAGCGGGTACAGGGGTTATTTAATGATCAGTACGGTGTAATTACCTCCTGGCGAGATCCAGCCTTTTAGACACATGATTATTCAAGGGTAGAGAATCTCATTTGCATCTTGTACAGTAATATGTAAAGTGTTCGCTCTGCTCCAAATTAAATTGCTACATTGATTTTTTTTCCCCCCTACTTATTCTGTACATTTTGCCCTTTTCAGCAAAATGACGCTTTTACATGTAGGTGAAATTATCTGCACTCGTTAGGTTGTTGGCAAAATTGTGTAAGCAATCTATCTCTCAGGTTTATAGTATGTATATTATTAGCAAGGACATTTATGCTACCAGATTATCACTGAACTTCTCATTCTATCCAAACATTCACAGCCCATCTATTCACGTTTTGTATTCTTGTGACCCCGCTTCTGTAATCGCAATGGGAGCTATCAGTATCTTCAAAGTCTGCAAATCAAGGGCCCTGCTTTCATTCGCAGCACCTCCAATTTCAGAGGCAGTGAGAAAGCATGGAGTGACTGTAATGGCAGCAATCTGAGACGCGTGTGGGGTAAAGCAGAGGTAGGGGTGGCGGTGGTAGCAGCTCTGACAGTTGATGAGGGGTGGGCCTGTCATGTAAATATGGGTTTTGCCTTGACTTATCAAATTTATTGCAGTTTTTGTGAAGGTTTTGTTTTGCTTGTACACGACCAGTACAAATACACATGTGCGCAGGGTTGTGAAAAAGAGAGTCCACAGCTAATGTTTTTACCATTAATTTCTCTTCAGACATGTTATGAAGTAATACCAGCAAGACCAGTTGTCATCTCTTCATAGTTACAATTTTTAATCTTTGAATACTTGGAATAAATGGATTTGTAAAAACTTGTATGAGAGGGAACCATGTTGTAAATATTTTCAGTAGTAGGGGTAACTGGAGCACCCAAAGGAAATCTATGCACAGACTTGAGAGAACATGCAGACTTCCATAGACAATCCAAATACACTTTATTTATGTAGCACATTTCATAAACAAAGTCCTGTATAATGTATAAAAACAACAACAACAACAAAAAAGTATACATGCTTACTAGTGCCAAAACCATAAAACCAGTATAATCAAATAAAAGAAAACCATAAAGGACACTGAGGACAGAAGTTGAACCCAGGGCAATCTTGCATAGTTTTTTTTTACCTCATATTTAACACATGCATGACAGTCAAATTAGAATGTATTTGTATGAAAGAATATTGCATCACTGGACATGCTGATTGACATAGACCCATCTGTTGATTGTCATGCTTGTTTATAGTCTCTTTCTCACCAGTGTGTTGGGTGGGAGAGTGAGGGTCAGCTGTGACTGATGCTGCGTGTTCCTGTTTTTGGGCTGACAGATGGAGGCCTGGTGCTGCCTGAAAATGGATTCTCCGTGGCTCTGTGTGCTGCCACTGCTGCTTTACCCAACTGTCAGTCAGCAGCAGTGGGCCTGACGTTATCAGTGTTACCCTGTTTAAACGGAGGAGGTCTGCTCTGAACCACCAGCGAGAATAGCGGCATGAGCGACAGGGGATGAGGGGATAGAGACTGTAGAGACCTGTGGAAAGGACTCACTAGAAGACAATGTTATTCCTGTATCTATCAGAAGCTAGGGAGGTATCCAATCACTTATATTGTATTAATAAGTCCATCTAAATAATATCCCCACTCGGTCATCTGCATTTACACCCTGCCATTGTATGTAATAAATATGTAACCTTTTTCATGTGAGATATACAGTACATTTATTTTACTGTATGCAATTTTAGTAGTAGTTACAGTAAGTAGGGACTGAAAAACTAGCTTCTGTGGTTAGATGTGTTAAAAGAGCTGTTGCTGATTTAGGTTGTCATCACGACCCGAGTCACGACTTTAGGAAGACTAGTAATGCAGGCCATAATGTCTGGAGTTATGAAAAGGTATGCATCATTTAACCAAAAACTATAAGAAGCGTGGTCGTACACTTTGGCTCTCTGTCTCTGAGTGCTTCAAGTTTACATGTGTTTTCTAAATAGCAAGCTATGGAATCATTTCTTCTGGGCTATTACATTCTTGCATTACCTCAAATGGCCATTAAGATTTTGCTGAGGCAGCGAGGGAATGGCACTTTGCAAAGTCATAAGCCTTCCCACTTCTTCTCACATGTTTTCTGATTGCATTACTAAATAACAGAAGGCTGGGTTTAACAAGACAAAGGTTTGGAGGGTCCTCATATTAAAGTGAATAGAAAAACTGACACAGCATAATAAGGCTCTAAATAGTTCACTAGGGGTGGAAGGTGCACTAAATGAAAAGCAGGGAGAGGAAAGGAGGCCAACGGCATGTTAAGTGTGCGCACGGGCTAATTAAACTGACATGAGATGATGGCGCCGCTAACATTATCTGCTCCTGTAGATGGGGACATAATGAAGACGACTTCCACGGCCTTTGGCTCTGTACCAGCAGCACACGCTCCAAAGATGAAGTACGAAAAGAGAATCAATGCTGTCCTCCTGCTCTGTGCCTTCACTCAAGGAGAGATTTACTGCGTAAGTTATGACAGCACACAATAACCCACACCATATTTTACAGCCCCTGTCTGACAAGAGCACCGTATGGCCAATCAAATCTGCACCAGAACAAAGTTGTTATCTCCTTTTCATTTAAACTTACGGTGAATCTGACAGAGCTGTATTGACTTGATCCATGCAATTTATTCCTGTCAGCGATAAGGGATTCAGAGGATATGAAATACTACATTAGCAATATAAAGAGCAGTTTTTTCAATCACTTAGAGATAAAACGCATAGAAACATGATCAGGAAATAGTGCATGGTACTAAAAGACCAGATAAGTCCTAAACAGGCACCACACGGGATATGAATAAATCAGAAGTGTGCCATGACGAAAAACTGTACGCTTCCAAAGAGCCTGGATAGCTACAAAATACGGCTCAGGAAGGAATCAGGGAAGCGGAGACTTGCTTAAAGCTGGATAAAAGTGTGTGTGGATCAATAGATATGGATGGGAATAAGAAGACTTTTAAATAAGGCTTTCGCTTGGTGTGCTCAGATCCGGTTTCACAAAGAAACTCAAACTGTAGATCAATACGCTGCTCATCTCACTGCTGAACAGCCTCTAGCCACTAGCTTGTCTGTCTGTCTGTTTGTCTGTATGTCCTATGTTCATGAATAGCACTCAAGCCACTCCAACAGCCATAAATGCACTCTCCCGTCCCCACTGTCCCTGCCTCCCTCAACCTCCACAACACCTTTGCTCCATAATTGCTTGTTTATCCATTTGGCAGACAAAACGAACTGACAGACAATGAGACATACATTCATCCATCTGAATGAAAACCTATTCTTTAATGGGGGATCCAGACGCTCGAGTCACTGTGCTCTTTGAACACTGTGTTTAAAGCAGGGGCCATTATTCTCAGTCTGTGCTTGTTGTCAGCTCTTAAGAATTCATAATTCATGACTCAAGTAAAAAGTAAAAGTACTTCAGAAGCAAAATACTAAGTATAGGAAACCATCCATCCATTTTCTTCTGTTTTATTCGGGGCCAGGCGTGGAGGAAGCAGTTTCAGCAGGGACGCCCAGACTTCCCTCTCAACACACACTTCCTCCAGCTCTTCCGGGATGATCCAGAGGCGCTCCCAGGTTAGCCGAGAGACAGGCTTCCTCAAAGTCTCCTCCCAGTGGGACATGCCCAGAACACCTCTCCAGTGAGGCGTTCAGGAGGCATCTGGAATAGATGCTCGAACCACCTCAGCTGGCTCCTGCAAACATGGAGGAGCAGCGACTCTACTCTGAGCTCCTCTTGTGTGACTGAGCTGCTCACCACATCTCTAAGGGAGCCCCAGCCACCCTGCGGAGGAAACAAATTTTTCCACCGTGATAGGCACCAGAGACCTTGCAACCACAGTTACGAGCAGCCGCATCGACAATGGAGATGAAGAACGTGGCCCACTTGGACTCCATGTCCCCAACCTCCCCTGGGATGAGGGGCATGAGTTGAAGAACCTGCTGACAGGGTCATGAAGGTCTGTTCTCAACAGACCCTCATGATAAGCTTGGGTCTATCAGGTCTGTCTGGCTTCCTCCTCCTTTGCCATAACAAGCAATGTCACGGCCCTTGTTTTATTTCTCTTTCTCGGGGTATTGGGAACTGCTTAGTCTGACCCGTCACCTAGGACCTGTGTGCCATGGTAGACCCTACCAGAGGTATAATGGCCCAAGCAACAGAGCTATTAAATATTATTTATTTCCTTTAAGCACAAACAGTATATGGTAAAAAAAAATATATATATATATATCCAAATGTTTTGTAACTGTTTTTATAATTTAAGTAATTACAGAACATCTTTGTAAAAATGCAAGTTTAAGTTTATGAGAATGTTTTGGGCCAACATCGGGCTTTAAATCATCTTATGACACCAACTTCTAGACCAAAATGGAATTTCGACTGAACCGATATCTTGGAAGTTGATATCCGATCCACCAAAATTTTCAGTAACAGTGCTGATATCCAATACCAGCATCATATCAATGCATCGTCAGACTAAAGCAAACCTTATAATATATGTAAAGCTTAAAAAAAATGACATTTACAAATATGAAGTTACAGTAGTGGCTTGTAGCCTTATAGTAAATTAATTGTAGACTTCCTATGTCCTGACAATTTTTCATATAGGGCCTACATTAATTCTTCTTACCACAATGTAAATGCTGTTTTTAGTTATTTTCCCTATTATTAACAGTATGCTTCAGATCTGTTGGTTTCATGCACGCTTTATGCAACACAGAGGGAAGAGGGGCTGACCTGTAGCACTGTGGCTACAGGTATCATTCAGAATCCACAAGATGGATTCTGAATGATACAAACTCAACGCAGGTGAATAAAAAGTTAGTGTAGAGAGGCAGACACAGACAGTCCTGCACAAAGTCCATTAACATTGGACTGTTTAGTGAAACGTCTGCATGACACAAGTGAGCACATGGTCACAGCAGCGCTGCATCGCCTGTCCTTTTGTTTGCTTGAGAACTAAAATACAGCTAGATCCTCACATAGTCCAACCCCATCAGCCCAATAGCATCTATGTCAAGCTACAGCGCTAATGCACAGCCCGCCTGGTGTTTTCACTTGTCGTCGTGGTGAAATTTTTTTGCTTCTTGTTAGATCTAATGTGAGCAGCCTCTATTCCCTCACTCTGCTCTTTGTGGGCCTGGTACAAAGTGAGTGATTTCACTGAAATATCTTTCCTCCAATCATAAAAGAAGCCTGTACATGTAAACACTTGTCCTCCGCTTTCTGCCTCTGACCTGGGGCAGGGGGCGAAGCTTGGGCTCAGAGTAAGCACTCTGAGGGCGAAAACCTCAGAGGAAAAGCAGCTGAATTAATGACAATGACAATAATAACAAATGTGTATTTGGGGCTTCTTATTATCAGATTAAATGATCTATTATTATTATTATTATTATTATTATTATTATTATTACTATAACTGTTATTTGTATTATCGGAATTATCAGTGTGACGTCATGATTGCCATTAGTTGCCGATAATTATCGTCCATCCATTTTGGTGGGACATGTCCGGAACACCTCCACAGGGAGGCGCCCAGGAGGCATCCAGAGCAGATGCCTGAGCCACCTCAGCTGGCTCCGCTCGATGTGGAGGAACAGCGGCTCTACTCCAAGCTCTTCCCGTGTCCCAGAGCTTGGAGTAGAGACACTGCTCCTCCCTAATTATTGTGACCTTTATTTTTGTGCATCACTATTACATGCTGTTAAAGTGTCACATTGAAACCCAAGTGTTTCATAATGTCTACTGTACATGCATAGATGACTAGAGTCAAAATACCTATAAGTTGCTTTGAGGAATCAGTTATTATGGCTGCAAACATAATATATTTTGATTAGATCAAATAGTAGCTGAAGTGTACTCGAGTGCTTGTAAATAGATGTAGCATTAGAGCATCTGTCAGAGAGAAGGTCACACTGTTTTCTTATGCAGTGTCGTCTCTCTGTGTGAGTCATCAACAGCTCTGGGACATGTGATACTCCGATATTGACTCCAAGTATAGACTCTGCCAACTCTGTTTGCATTTACTATATAAGTGCATCTCCCCATGTCTTCAGAGATAAACTGCTTTATATAATGTTTTTACTTTGCCTTTCTGAGACATCTTCTTTTTTACTCAATCTCACCCAATTCAAGGAGTTACTTGTCCTAAGGGTTATTAATTTCAGATGATCATTTTGTGGTTTGAAACTTGTCACTGTCACTGCTAGAAGAATTGATTCCCAGCAGGTTGACCCTTTCTGTGTCAAGTTTGCATGTTCTCTCTGTGTGTAGGCAAGTTTTCTCTGGGTGCTCAAATGGTCCCTAGATGCTGAACTGTGGTTCAGCTGCCCTACAGCAGTAGTGAATAAAATCTTCAATAAATAAAGTACCCAAGCATGGGACCTGTCTTGCAAAGTGAATAATATATCACCAAACACAAAATATTCAAATCAGTAGAAATGCTCAGTCTATTGACTCACAAAGCCCTTATGTGCAAAGTACGCCTCAGACGTTAGTAGGTAAGCAAAGCCGAGTCTGAACCAGGGAGACTGTTGGGAATATCGGGTACCTGTGGCAAAAACTGCTGCTCTGTCCTTAGGCAAGGCACTTTGCCCACACTGCCTAGTATAAGTGTGATGTGAGTTTTAGTGGTGGTTGGAGGTGCAGATAGTGCAGATTGGCAGCCTTTCTTCCGCCAGTCTGTCCCAGGGCAGCTGTGGCTACCTGAAATGAATGAATAATGCACTGTAAGGTTCTTTGAGTATCATGAAAGTTGCCATATAAATCCAATGGTCAATTGATAGCTTTTAAGAGTTTGCTATGTGTGATGTTTTCTTTTTTCCATTCCACTTCCATGCCTTTTTTTGTAAGTTATACACATGTCCATTCAGAATTAAATACATACACCACACAATGTAGAGTATAATGCTAATCGACGACTTTCTGGCAGTGCCTTTGAAATCAAATCAATGCTCACTTGACATTGACTTCAACCCTTAACATTATCTGTATGCAATGAGTATTGCATTTAATAAGTATTAAGATTATCTTAAGATTGCTTATATAAACTACATTTTAAATGTGTGTTGGTGTGATTTAGCTCATTAATAAAAGTGGTCTGTGTGGTTCATTATGGCTGACACCAGAATACTTCCCACTGGGTAAATGTCAGTAGACTGTCCCCTCAGCCTCACCTCTCTTTGTCGCCCGCTGTCCCCCCTGACACCTCTGGACCCTGCCTGCCCTTTTCTGACAAGCTACACACAGAGCCACTCAGTGTGCATAAAGAGGACCTCGCAAGCAAAAGTATTAGTCCTGAAAAACCAGCAGAATAAATCAAGAGCATAATGCTTTGAAAATGTAAATTCACTTTGAGAGCACTTAAATTGGTTGAATGCTATATGGAACTCTGTATGTGCATACTGCCATTTGCATTATGGATAATCAGAGCTACTAGGACTATACAGGCACAGATTGGCAAAGGCTCTCACAGCTCTCCCGTTTGCCTGAAAACATAACTGACACATTTGCTGTAATGTACAGTCGAGTTTAGGTGCAGCTACAATACACAGAAAGTATGCATAGTAAAACACAATAGTAGAACGCCATTAGTACTTTTACTAACACATTTGTCACGTTTTGAAATACATTTTCTGCCCTATGACTTCAAAGCATAATTTTTGTATGTATTAATTAATGCTTTTTAAATGGTAGCACAACAGTAAATGTTTAATCAACTAAAAGAAATAATCACAGAGTAAACCATACACAGCACTAACAGAAAATGAAATATTCTGGAACAACCATGTATGACTTTTGCTTACTGTTTACTCCACATCTCTGAGGACTTTTCTCCTATTGTAGGCGGAGTTGGTAGAGAGGCACACTTGTGTGAACCCCTCACGCCAGCCTCTGCTGTGTTTAAGAGTGTTTGACTCACAGACCTGATCAAAGTGCTGCACTGGGCAGCCTGCCCTTCACCAGTCACTTTGCTTTGTCTTCCAACTGGTTCTTGTGAGGTTCTTGTGAGACTGCACAGCAGTTCAGAGAGCTGCAGGGGACGCCTGCTGAGCGCTCAGGGGGAGACAGGGAAATATTAACTGGTAAAGAGATCATTGAGATACAGAATCAGACACATTTATATTGCATAGTGTGCTACAAAAGGTCAGACGATGTGGAATTAAATATTTAATTGCTGTGCTGTTGTGTTAAATGATTCAATAATAAAATAACAGCATAAGTGTTTGTAATGAATCTATTCAGTAGCTGCGGAGATGACAATACTATCCAGATGCTGCATTCTGAAGGCTGTACTTGTCCCTAACTAGAACATTGTGAGGAAAAATAATTCTGTAATTACATGTGTGTGGGTCAGTTCTGCCTGAACTACAGGAAAACTAAACAATAAGAGATAAGAAGGTTGTTTGAGTTTTTGGTATGGGCTCTTTCACCTTCACACAATTATAACTTTTGGCTGCAGCTTGTTTAATCAATGCCATAGATGTGGTGTTTTGGACTAGAGAGACTATGGTGTGGTTTATCAGAGGATCAGTGCTGAATGGTAATGAGGCAGTATGGCCGCAGGAGATAAAGCTCAGATGTTTGTGTTGTCTGTCTGTGCTGTTGTGGACACATCACTGTGGCCAATGCACGTGTGGCTGGAATCTTAATGATGCCACCACCTGCGCTGTTGTTCTCAAGTGCTCACCCTCAAGTGGCTCAACAAACATTTCCAGAAGAATGCAGTCTCTTGAATTTCAACTGTCATAGCTTTACTACTGTATTTATTACAGTTATAAATCATTTATTACAATTTTATTAAATTACGTTAACCAAAAATTATCTATATTGGTGTTGTTACATAAAGTCAATGAATGTGCCAACTTTACCACATTATCATGTTGCATATAGGGATGGGACGATATACAATAATATCGTAAATTTCGATAGAAACGGTCTGCGATAAATCGTTCGTGGCATTTTTCCAAAATCACGAACGATTATAATGGTCTTTACGGCGCCAGACTGCCTCATGTTTCTGGTTTCAATACAACGTTTAGATGCTAGTTTTGGTGTTTGCTCACAAGGGGGCGCTCTGTCACAGCAATGACACTTGTTGCGTCTGTGCCTGTTCTGATGGCAGAGTCTGGTGCCGAAAAAAAGTTGCGGGTCCGAGGACAAAACACGCGCAACATGCACGCGCATTTACGAGACAAACATCCTGCACTGTTTGACAAACTTGAGCTGAAAATATTCAACGTAAGTGACATAAACTATTGAATGTAGATTGTGTTGTGTGTAGTAGCTAAACAGCATTTTACAGAAACACACACAATATATTTACCTACAGTCATGTCAATAGCAGAATAAACCACGCTTACCGATTGTGAATGGCATCCAATCCATCAAACATAAGCTCCTCTCCTCCTGAGTCCATAGTCATCTTCACTCTGACACGAACCGCTCCGGGTCAGAGATGCCTCTAGTTTAACTTGTACAAACATCCACAGAGTCCTCGATCGCGTGCTTCCTTTGTTTTGTCCGTTTTGTCCATTTCATCATGTTTAGAAGCAAAACAACAGTGCCTAGAATGCGCCGCATTAACACGCTTCGTTTACTCTGTAAGGTCCGTCTGTTTACGGAAAATCTCGGTATGTCACACACATGCTCCGCTGCTCATTGGCTGTAAGGAGAAAATGTCACTAAACGTGTGTGATGTGATTGGTTGATTCTACACGGGGGAGAGTGGGGCGTAAACTTTCAGTCACATATAGCACTGATATGCTGTTTTCAGCTCCAGTGACCCACAACCCCACTTTATTGGACAATACTGGTGTCAATCAGAAGCTCATATGTGTGTTTATCTCTAAGAAACAAAGGCCGTGCCCCAATTCGTCACATGCACCGTTCGATGTACTGTTCCAAGTCCAGGTCGAAGTACCCGCCAGACTTAAATGCGCCTTATGGGCACTTTGGTGAATTTTTGGTGAATTGAGACACGGCCAAAGTCGGCGGTGTCTTAAGTTTATTATGCCTGAAATCGACCAAAGAAATGCAAAAAAGTGACGGAGCAGATTTCGCGTGTGGAATACTTTCCTGCAGCAGTTTCGACATGGGAGGATGTAACTTATTTTGTGGACATAATTTCTTGACTGGATTATATGCTCTGAACCTGTGCCGAACGAATGAGAACGACTTTGCGGAATATGTTGATGTTTGACAGAATCAGAGCCTCAAAGGTGAGTGAAGTCCAAAACCGCATTTTTGGCGTTTCTGTAAAAACGTCTTTCCTGTCAGCGCTGTGGTGATTCCAGGTGAAAATTGTTTGCATATACGGAAAGAGGAGCGCTGTAACTTTCATTTGATGTGTAGATTGTTTGCGTGGGTGACGCAGAAGTACATGTACATTCCTGTAGAGTTGTAAAGTAGGCTCGGGCCGTCAGAACATTAACAAATTAATAATTTTCACTATAATATCGTGAATCGCAATTTATTTTGGTCACGATAATCGTCTAAATTTTATATTGTCCCATCCCTAGTTGCATATACTGCTGAAGGGTGGCCAGGTGTCCTCTTTTTCCACCTTCATCTGTGCAGCTCCAAAACCTGCACAAACCATCCATCTTGTTTTATAATACATCACATATTGTAGCTTTTTTCTGTATAGAAAAAAGCAACCAAAAGTGCGTTAGACAGAGCGGAGAGAGACGGAGACGGTGGCAGGAGCGCACAAAAAACGCTTCAACCTTTGCTAATCAATATCCATTTCCCCGGGCTGTCATGTTGTTTGTAGAGTGACTGTTGCATTACCAAAACACAAAACGTCTGATCTTAAATAAAATATCACCTTCAGTCTAAAGCACAGCATTCATCTTCATTTAACCAGCATTTGGCAATAGTTTTATGCAGCTCTTTGAATGAATACATCAGGGTGACAGCAGCTGGCACCTCTGAATTTCTGCACTAAAGCATTAGCCTGTTAGCTGTAGCACTCACATTAGACATTTCAAAGACAGGATTAATTCAATTTGCAGGTTTTGACTCATTAGCGTTCATGTATTTTTTACCAGAAAACATGGCGCTGTAATAAAGCTGTGCTGTTTATGCATTCCCAATATGAGATGGTGCTATATCACAGCCGTATGTGGAAAATGTAGTAAAATGTGCATGCCTAAGTGTGCTAATGATGCAGGATCAGTGCATTAAATTAGCATGCGTTGAGGCAAAGGCAGTTTCAGCCTACCCACTCCTTTAACTAGGTCTAGACTGACAGCTGACCTTATCAGCAAAAGCACGGCCTAATTTGTGCGATGATAAGTCTGAGAAAAACATGCATAGTGCAAATTGGCCCTGGTTGTTCCCTGTTCATTCCACTATGTCTCCTGTCCTATCTGTTCTGTCCAGAAGCTGTGTGTTAAATGTATATCTCTCTGTTTCAAGTGCATTTTCTTTCCACTATATAAACAATTATTTATAGACAAAAGTTGATGAAAATACTAGTGCTAGTTAAGATATTGATTTCTCAATGTGCCAGTGCTGCTTGCTTATGTGATTGATGTGCTTGTGATTTATTTATTTTTTTGTTTACTTGCCCAAGTTTAAAATTTAAATTTCTGGCAATATTTGAATCTCTGTGGCAGTTGAAGTGTCAATTGTACCTGTTTACTCACAAATAAAAATAGTGCAGCTACTTCTGTTTTAGTTTGCAGCCTCTCTTGGCTGCAAAAGAGAGCAGGTTGAACTTTCTAATGAATAATGACTGACATGTCACGTATCTAACGTGTGACAAAATAATAATGTGGAGCACAGTATTTTCCTCTTTGTGAAAATGTGTGCATTTGAATAGGGCTAAAAGTTTCTTTCTCAGTGTTTTCAGTTTTTGCGAAGTTGAGTATAAGTGCATTTGTATAACCAGTAGTACTACGACCTGGCACTCTAATACATTGACTTGTGTACTAAGAACATGTTTACTAGTTATGACAATAGTTTCAACAAGTCTTGTTGTACTGTATGTTAAATGGCAATGCTTAAAAGCAGTAGTTTTAATTACCTATAGTGTAGTTATAAGAAATCTGTTATACGTTTGTTATGTGTAAAACTCAGCAGAGCTGAGCAAATGGCAAAATGTTTATAAGCCATTGTATATTTTTCTCCTTGATAAACTCGACCATCTGCAGGTGTTTTTGTTGTTTTTTTCAAGGTGCACTGTTCCTGTTTTTCTGTTCAGGATTCTATACTTTCTTGTTTCCATCGAGATATAATTGGTTTGTCTGAAATGTTCCACAATATGCCATTTGACCAGCAGCTGATACCCCAGGTCAGGTCTAGTTAATATCCATGAAGAGGCCAGCTTACTTACAGTTAGAATCTTTATCAATGTATTTTTGAACAATACATTTTTTTTACAACATACCTTGAAAGTATGATCCAGGGAATATGTTTTTTCTCTCTGCAAATAATTGATTTTTCTTTTTCACCATCTGATGTATCAAGTGGGATGTGTCTGTGCTCTTCCAGGAAAGATACAGTGATAATAATCCTTAAAGAAAGACTCTAAAAGGCCCTCTCTGCTGTGGCAAAGGTCTGATCTCATCGGGTTTGTGTGTCGGTGGCCTCCCCTCCTCTCCAGTGGCGTCCTGTCACTTGGCGCTCTGATCTGGAGAGCAGTGACAGAAGCCTACATCTCCACTTCAAAGACTCAGGCAAATGACCCGCCGCGCCACAAGAAGGTAGTGCACAACATCACACACACATAAACACACACACAGCGCACACGCGGCTCCACTCAGGCCTGCACGAGGAGGATGTCTTAACTGTTCCTGTGGGTCTGCCTAGCATGTCATCTTTGCCAGCTGCTACTAACAGTCCAGTGCAGCCTGTAACCCTGCCTGGGGCTAACTTCCACCCAATGTTAATGATGTCTTCAGCTGAGATTTTTGCTGTGGTCATTCACACAAAAGTAACTGAAAGATGTTATACAGTACATATTTGTACTTTTGTATGTATAGTTCTGTATTTTTTGTGCTTTGAGGGCCATTTGCAGGAGTGGAAAGTAACTATTTACAAACACTTACATTGCATTACTATAATTGAGATTGATTAGTTGTTGTTGTTGTTGTTTTTTTGTTGTTTTTTTTTGAGTAGTTAATATTTTGGCTTATTGTACTCTTTTGAGTAGATATTTAATGTTGCACTTAACATTCAATCTAATTCAAGTCTTGTAATTGTAATTTGCTACAATCAGCAAGTCCTAATCGTCCCCAAAACACATCTGTCTCAACGCTGCTCCTCTGTACCTACAAACAACTTAATTTAGCCTCAAAATATTCTTTGTAAAGAAAAAAATATCTACTTAATGCTACTTAAGTGGCATAAAAAATAACCAGTAACTATTACTTTGAGTAGCATTTTCCATGCATACTTTATACTTTTGGCAGTAGTACTTGTTCTTGTTATACATTTCTAGCTATGCAACTGTATTTTTACAGAGCTCTTTCCACCACTACATATTTCTAGCTAAGCGTAGTGATATTGCAGCTGAAGCAGTTGTATAGTTTTTGTGGTAACATTTGCAGCAGCAGTAGTTTAGATGTAGTTTAATGGTTGCAGTATACTGTTGCAATTGTGTTTTTGTGGTAGTACTGGATTTATCCATAATTATTATTTCTTTCACTTTCATACAGACTTTTACTACTTCTTCCACTGTGTCTATTATTCACATGTCTTGCTCAGCCCTATCTCCACATCCCCCTCGTTTACTGCACAGTGTCTCCATTTGATCACCATCTTTGTTTGTAATGGCCTCTGTCAGACACTGCACCTGTTTACCATTCGCCCATAATCGGGTTCTCCTGTGTGCCACATCCTAGAGCCTCCATTAACACTGCATTTACTGTCTTGTGTGTCATTAAGAACCGCAGACATGTGTCCTAGTAAAAGACTTAGGACATAAACAGCCGTGGTCACACTGCCCATTATTCTCTGTTCTATTTCCATGGCTGCCTGGGAGCCTAAAAGCCTCCATAAATTACATTGTTATTTGGGTCAAACCACTGTTAGTAAGCACGTGGTTGATTTAGTGCCCCAAGTGGCCGCTCTGATTTAGCACTGTATGTGTGCACACAAAAACACACGGATATATGCATAACAGCCTCACAAAAGTGTGTACATTTATTTAAATGACACTTTAATGGTGACAAACAGAAAAGCATGGAAGTGTGAAGACCACACTTGGGTTTGAGTTGGACATTCCTGGTGGAGGGTCCGCTACGCGCTTGTCTCCATGAAGATATTATTCCTTTGCCTGGAAGTTATACTCTAAGTGTATTAGATTGCAGGTGTATTATTGGTCAAAGCTTGCATTTTTACTGTGAGTCATATCTCCACAGATCTGATTGTATAAAATATGGACATACTGCCAAATCTGTCTTTATTGCTACTGTGTATTAGAGGATCCAGTATTACAACTGAGCAGGGAGATAAAAGGTGTTAATATGCAATGGCCAATAAAATGATGAGAAATGTTCAGTGCATTGCTAGAGATGTGGGTCTTCCTATAAACTGTTATTCCATATTTGAAATTGTTGTGAATTTGGCACCATCCCTGCACTCTCACTCTGTTGTTTTATTCGGGGTAGAAAACAAATTCAATGTAGCATATTTTATGTATTGTGTACCAATAGCAATGTTTTTTATATCAAATATTTATTCTAGAAGGGGGAAGGAGCCTTATTATTCAATGTTCATTTATTTATTATCATATTTTCAATTAACCAGATGCATGTTTATTCATGCGACACACAAACCATAACAGACAGAGTGCTGGGTGTTTGCAGACAGCACAGTTGGATTTGAGTCAGCGCTGTCTCTAACTCTGGTGTGGTCAGACAGCAGCCTTCTCGCCGGGTGTGCACAGTGTTGCCTGGGAAGTTTGTATTGGTATTGGGGCTCATCCAAAGATTGTATTAGTTTTCCAGTGCAAGTCTACAAACCATGCTTTAGTGGTTTTGCCCACAGTGGTTGGCTTCATAGAGTAGTAGTAATTTTAATGCCCTGCTGTCTTACCCCATACTCCACTACTGCTTTTCTTCTATTCAGGACTGGTCTTATTGGAATAGTTTAATTTATTTTGAGAATCTTATATAAATATATTTTGATGTGTCAGCCACCTACAAAGAGGGATGGTTCAAATCCTGTTTCCGGCATAAGTATAGTAGTTCTACAGGTTGGTGGTTTGATTCCAGCTCCCACAGGTGAATACTGCCATTGCTTCCTTGGGTAAGACAGCTCACCTCACCCTCAGTGTCTGCATACACTGGCTGTTGAATGTAAGTGAATGGGTGAGTGATTCCTTGATGTGGGGTTCTTTGAGTGCCCATTGGAAGTAGAAAATAACTGTATAAATCAGATTTTTCTATTTAAGACTAATGCCTTAGTAACATAATAATACACATTTGTTCAAAAATGAAAATAGTTTTTGTGACCCTGGCTGAGGGTTAAATGGCCCAAAGTAATGCTTTTGGGATGGAAATGTAAAAACTTGAATTGAATATTCAGTAGAAGCTTTGATGTTTCCAATAGAGATGCAGATGAAGAGGGAAATATTCTGGACAGGCTATTGACCCCTGACCACTATGATCTGCCCGTCACCCTCAGCTCATTGAATAGTCTGTCACACACCACTCTATTTCTCATTCCTCTTCTGCTTTAGTCAATTTTGGGCTGTGCTTTTACTTCTCTTGTGATCCACTGTGAAGCTTTTTCATTTGTTTAAGAACTTAATATCCTGTCTTTACCGCTAAATGCCTGTGTGAAGACATACACATGCAAACCTGCCCAGCCATTTCCCAAAGATTGCTTGTCAACTCAGCTCCCCAGAGGCCTTCACCAATCAATGCCAAGCAGCCATGCCCACATGTCAGCTCTGGGCATTACGCACATGACTAAAGGGCTAGAGGGAGTGGACGCATAGATTTAGAGGCGGAAATCCACTTTAGGTTATTAGGAGTCTCCTGTGGCAGTTACACTTGAATAATCCTGGTATTATTAAAATTTAAGTAATATCTGTTATATTGAAGTAATACGATATTTTATTATGAATTCTGGAGAATATTAAGGCCATGGTGCAGAGTGTCTGTAGATTTATTGTCTGGCTTGGCAGCTTCATATTATCATGAGATTTTCATTTTTAACTAAACCCGTTGTATTACGCTGGCTTATTTTGACATATTATATTTATATTGACAATGTTATGTGTTTCATTTTGTATTTTTGTTGCATGGAGACAGATATTTTTAGTCTGTGGTCACTTTCAAACCACTTACTATCTCAAATATTACATACTTTATGCCTTCTCCATTTTCTATTGGCGGGGTTTTCTTGGGGCCGCCTTGGAGCAGGTCTCTTTGGTGCGGCTCCCTCCAGCTGAGTTGCATTTCCACGCTCTGTGCAAGGCTCCGGGTGCAGGGGCAGGGCTCTGCTCTGACGCCGACATTACCCAAACATGAGTCATGTTTTCTTAATAAATAAAATCAAAATCCTATCTGAATTATACTCCTAATTATAAAGCAGATTTCAGCAGTTCACAAAGAGACATTTAGTAATTCCAAGTTTGTGACGCTGTGAGATGTGGCTAAAGCTACCATGAACACTAAACTGCTTCCAGTTATCGTCAGCTTTTTCTGCATTTATTTCACTTCTTTGCGTTTTGTTTTGACATCACTTTATGTAATGCATTTGGCTCATATTAGATACATTATGCACTAGAAATATAATATTATTGATCTTTATATGCAAGTTGTGTGCATAAACAGGAAGCAGCTGTTACGTTTCTGCTACCTTTGTTTTGCAGATTTGTAATTTAAGTTACCATAATTGGAAATACAGCAGTTTATCACAAGATCAAGTCAGAGTTTTGTGAGAAATTATTTCATGTTTATACCCACTTTTTGCTGTCTTGTTTTCACCTAACTCTGCCTTCTCTCTCTATAATCTCATTTGGTTGTTAACCACCCCTGTAGCCGTACCGTACCAGCCCCAAACTTGACTGGGAGCTAGTACCTTCCAGGCTCGCTTTGGACCCCTCAAGCGGGACGGTTCACTTTACGTAGTTTGAGACATTTGCAGCCGTACCAATCCGTTCAAGAAGAACCAGTGAAAAGAATGCTTATATGTGTAAGAAGGGTACTACCTCCAACATAGTAAAAGTTGTTTTTTTTTTTTGTTTTTTTTTAAGTTTGTTACCTTTCTGCAAAGTAAGGATTTTTTTGTGTTAATGATGACAACATTTAAAGCATTAAAACGATATTAAACGACAAAGGTAATGAAACATTAATATTTCAAAATATGATTTGTGACTTTCTTAAGCAAAATTTACAAACATTAAACTATTTCATTTTACACAGACTAGTGCAAATTTGATTTGTTATATTATGATATATATATATATATATATATATATATATATATATATATATATATATATATATATATATATATATATACCACACACACACACACATATATATATATATATATATATACACACACATATATATATGTATGTGTGTGTGTGTGTGTGTATATATATATATATATATATATATATATATATATATATATATATATATATATATATATATATATATATATATATATATATATATATATTATATATATATATGATATAATTATAAATGTCACATGGTATTGTACTTTGTTTCTGCATAGTAATTTAAAAGCTTTTTTTTGGGTGCTTGATTAAGTCCTATACCTCTCTTCTGTTCAGAATACACCCAATCAACCCTGCACTTTCCCGAGTGGAGGTGGTAAGTCTTGGAGACGGTTCCTTGGTAACATCAAAGCTTGACTGATGGCACTTGAGGAGCTACCGTTTGATTATAGCAGATAGGAGCAACACAGGAACACAAAGACCAGGTCTCTACACATGTACACACAGCCACACAGGCACACAACAAGCAACAACTGAGCAATGCACTGCAATCAGCTGTCACCATACATTGCCTCTGTAAATGAATGGCATCCCTTTGAGGTATATGCATCACACTGAAACACATAACTACCAATGCATCAGTTTGTGTGGCACATAGGAAAGTGAAAGTGGTCTAAATTTAGCCCCGATAACAGATCTGGACCTTAAGTCGTTCAAAAGCAATTCAGCATGTCACGTCTTCCAGGCATTAGACTGGGATTTACACATCTGTAAAGGATTTGTGGTCAATACTAGCTCTACTTGTCTACTCTACTCTCTCCTTTTTTTATTCCAAAAACTTGGGCCGCTATGTATTCTGAATAGAACCTTATTGTGAATATTAAAGCAGTGATTTGCACAATACCATGACAAATAAGCTTATTTTGCAACATGACAACACATCACCTAAAAATGGCTGAAAAGGGCCAGATATTTTATAAAAATAAGCAACTGCAAGCAAATACATTGCATACTTTTTTTTTTTCCAAATTTGAATGATTGTTGCACTGTGCTGCTTTTTTTTCTCCTTTTTTTTTTTTTAGATGTTTTCCCAGTTGTCACACTATTTATTTACATGTTTCTATAAATAAAATGTTTTTGATGCATTATTTTGGCTTGTGAGTTGTTTTTTACAGTCAAAATCCAGTGTCCTGTAGAATTTGATTGATCGAAGTGTGAGGTCATTCAACAACAACAACAAAAGCGCTGACAACCATCTCCCCATGTGTTATCTATATCTCTGTAGTCTCCATTATGTCCCGACCAAAAAATTACATGGATCGAATCGCACTTGCGCCTGCATCCATTTTTTTGTCCAAACAACACACACTCATGCATGTTCGGGACGGCGGTGTGCACACAAGGGGTGGCGTCTCATTCCTGTGGCTGTGTGGAGCGAGGCATATAATGTGATTTATAGAGCCGGACTCACTTTTCAAATTCAATCAGGAACTTTGATTACTGATGAAAATTTGAGACAGGAAATCACTCTGATAGCAAACTGAAACCTCATGAGACACTATAGAAGGGAAGTGTGCTTTTTGTATTTACTGTGACTGAGAAATGTGCAGGCTAGAGTAAACATGCTATATCTGATTAGAGGAGAAATATAGAGGTCAAAGAAGGCAAGTTTGTTCACTACCATAGACAGCTGTGTGGCATATGGCTGCGAGAAAAATGTATGTATGTTTTTTTTGTTTTTTTTCTTACCTTGAATTGATGCTGTTATTTCTTTTTTTTTTTTTTCTTTTTCAATAAAAAAAAAAACTAAGTAATAATATATATAGCTGCCAATCTTAATTTTATGAACGTTAAGACAGACTTAAGTTAATTTGGGCCATTTAACACTCAATTATAGTCAAATTAATTCTTCCAAAGTCTGAACTGTTGCTCCAAACAACACACTTTCACTGCCACAGTACAATTAAAAAGTCCCAAGCCGACCATTGACAATTTGAAATGATTGACTCTTGATTCCATTCAAATGTGATTAATTGCACTAGTGGAGCAGCAGAGTCTTCATTGTTGCCACTTGTTCTGAGCTGCAGTTTGTAACCCTGAAATACATAGCCATTGGGACATTTTGGTGTTTCCTAGATCACTGATGACTGACATCAAAAGGGGAATATAGTATTAATATCTGTACATTTAGTTCATGCCTCATGATGTCGTATTTGATTTCTCCTTAAAGATTTCAGTTAAAGAATGAGTTGTCATAGTTGGAGTTGTCCTGTTCTGTGGAACTGGGACAGTTATCCATTTGCTTGTTTTCTGTTGATTAATTTGCTTGTCTGTTTCTCTTTTATTGTTGCTTCTCTAACTTTCTGTTGGTTAAATCAATTCTCATGTTCAGCCCTATGAGGCAACTGCTGTTGTGATTTTGAGCTTTACAAAAATAAATTAAATTGAGTCATAGTTGGGTACCTAATTGGATAAGTTAAAGTTGTACAGGTTGTTGGTCATGAAACAACCTCTCTTTATCACCTCCATCCTGATAAATTAGCATACCATACCTAGAAAATGTTAGTTATTGTTATTTGTTAAGTCCACTTGATATTGTGTTAAATAAGCTCGCTGTCTGCCGGCGGGCAGAACTGGCTCCATCGGCTCAGCTGCTACTGGTGTTGTTAGTAACACCCTACTTTGCCATTGTACAAATTAATGTGAAGCTTTCATGTATAAGATCTTGTAGACATGAAAGAAATAATCGTAGGTCTTGTAACTAACACGTTTTGGACTCACACAACTCATTTCCGTTCCGACTAAACCTGACTCTTGAAGTATAATTGAAGGCACACTCATTTATATAATCGTAACAAGTAAACCCCAAAATTATGATGCAAATGGTGTTTTCCCACTGGACTTTAGGGACCATTGTCAATTGGATTTGAAATACTTAAGTTAAAAAGACAAAGGTGTAAAGGTGAGAAGATCATATAAACATTTCAATGAGCAGGCCTTCATCTCTGACCTGTATTACAGTGATACAGTGTTAACATTAGCATTCTCTGACCCTTTAACATTTTTTTGTTAATACATTTAATGAAATTATAGATTGACATGCACCTGAAAGAAAAATTGGAATGAAAAACTGTAACTATCCTTGGTTCAACAGATAATTTGCAAGTTTAATTAATTACAAAAAGAAATGCTGCCTTGAAAACTGCACGCACATCGAGATCAGATTTGGATTAGTAATTTTTTCGTCAAAAAGAAATGGATCTTTATCAACAGAAAGGCAAAAGCCTTTTCTTCATGTCTGCACTGAAAGTCATGGAAATCCGGCAACGTTCTGGAGGACAGTGAGACCCCTCTCAGAACCTAGTATTCATACATTACCAAATCATATTTTATTGAATTTGTCAGTTGTAAATTAAAAAGAGGAAATATGTGATGCTTTTAATAGACATTTTATCTCTACATGTGATGTTTTGGATAATAATACTGATCCTTATTTACTTATTCATTTATTTTATTTATTTCCAGCAGATTAACACAAATATCCTGACATTTCATATATTGTTCTTATTTATGCTTGAAAAAGAAAGTTATTAAATCCCACCCTTTCATTAGAACAGAAATTAAATGCTTTGTTTAAGCTTCCTTTTCCGTTGAATAAAAAATATATGTACATTTGTTCTATTCAGGACAATAACTCAATCAAAAAGTCACGGACAATAATTTAGAAGTACAGTGTTATTATAAGTAACATTAACATTTTTAGGTCACAAAAGAAAGAAAAACATACCAACAATGGTAAGAACAAGAATACTGGCAATGGTATGGAAACATCAAGCATAAAGTAGAACCAACACTGATACAGAAAAAGTGCAGCATGACTATATTTAAACTCATCTCTCTTTGTATTCAGACCAGGCCATGTCTTTATATAAAAACTTAATTTCTGAATACTTTGTGATTGTTTTTGTTGTAAATCCAGAGCATTCCACAATTTCACCCCACATACAGTCACACGACAACTTTTACGGTTCTAACATTAGGTAGTATAAAATATAAATAACATTTCCATAATGTCTCAAATGATAAATTCTCTCTTTAAGAGCACTTTGCACATTACATGGTAATAACTTATTGAAGGTTTTGAATGATATAATTACAGTATAATGTTTTACAAGGTTGGGAAATTTTAATTTAATTTAATTTAGACTGGATGAAAAGATCGTGAGTCTGCTCTAAAAAGCCAGCCTTGTAAATGATCCACACTGCTCATTTTTGCAGAATAAGAATAATGGCTTAGTTAAGCATTGCTAATTGTTTCCCCATATTTCAACACAATACGTGAAATAAGAGCGAACCAGTGAGCAGTATAATGTGCGGAGTGCATTGTGATCAGGATGTTTTTTTTCATTTATAATTGAGAACCCTTGGCTATTTTAGTTTTTTTTTATGCTGGATGTGGTCTTTCCATAATAATTTGCTGTCCGTAATTACTCCTAGGAATTTATTCACAAACACATTTTCAATTTGTACACCTTCAATATTTATTTGTAAGTCTGGGTTGGTTTTCTGGTCACTGAAGGTTATTACTTTAGTTTTGTTTTAGATTTAATGACAATTTATCTGTATCGATCCACAGTGTTATTTTATTTAGTTGCACATTCACAGTGTCTATAAACTCATTATAATCTAAACTACTATTAAAAAAAATTGTGTCATCAGTAAAGAGAATCAATTTTTATGACACATTAAATATATATATTTATATAGAGATGAAAAGCATAGGCCCCGACACTGACCCCTGGGGGATACCACAAGCAATGCCAAGATATTCAGATGAGTATTCTCCCATTTTAACGTACTGGACTTTTGAAGTAATCTCTTAATCTCTTAACCAGTCCCCAGCTAGTCTGATACAATAGCTTTCAAGTTTATTAAGCAGGATTGAATGATTAATTGTGTCCAATGTTTTTTTTTTTTTTTTTTTTTAGATTAATAAAGATACTAACAGCTTGCTTCTTTTGGTGTTCTACTACTTTAATTATAGCCATGATCTTGATTATGTTGAATCTGAACTTCTATCAGATGGCAGTCATAAAGACCTGCAAAACTGGACACGTTGGTGCCACTAATGCATTTTAATAATCTGTTGATAAACATTTGTAATCACACCTGTTACGGTTCTTACTGTTTTAAATCAACCTATGTAGTTGTTTGCCTTTCTTTGTATTGTTCTATATTTTAACAGGCCATTAATAAAAGACAGTCATTGGGCGCTCCCTGTATAAATAAAGATTTAAATAATATATCAACTGTTTACCTTCTTGGGTAAACATTAATTACATTGCATTAATTATTTTTAAATGAGATAAGATAAGTGAGATAGCGGCCCACACAAGGACATTCTACAAATTTAATTAAATACCAATTTGGTTTACATGTTACTGCAGTCTCCTCTCAGAGTGCGTTGGTACATTATTGTGCATTATTGTGGGGCATTAATTAGTGATATTACCTCTTGCTTTATGCTGCTCCTTCTCAAACCTAACACACTTTACTTAACACAATTCGTCCACATATGTCTGACCCTCCGGAGGTCACTGGATCCATGGCCCGTGGGTCTCTTGTGTTATTTTAATGTCTGGTGTTGCACATGAGCAGATACTCTAAGCCACACCTGACAGCATGACTGAGGGCCCCAATTACCGGCCCCGTGAGACTGTCTCCATCTGTGTGTGCGCGCATGTGTGTTTGTATCTGTGTGTCTTAAGTGAGCAGACAGGAGGCGCAGAGACAGACCCGGACACAGGGGTGCTTGTCCGTACGAGGGATCCAAACATGACAGGCTCATCAGTCACCAATGGCCTTTTAAAGTGCTCTCCATGGGGACACCTGACCTTTTCACATGATGCCAATAGCGACTGTATGACGAATCAATCGCATATGTGTTTAGCTCGCTGCAGCCTCTCTGTTACTGCTTGTAAATATGTACTCAGCCATTTCCCATATTGAGCAAAATTGTCTATCTATTTTGGTGGGAATATAGAGAAAGGAGATGCAATAACTTGTGTCATAAGCATTCATGCATTTTTAGGGTTAAATATAAAAGTAAAGGCATGTATTTTTCTCATGGTTGTGTTGGAAAATGTTTCTGTCAATAGCGAGTGAGCTACATGCCAAGAAAACTTTTGGATTGATGGATGGTGGTAAGGGAAATTAGAAAGCAGCGAGCAGAGGGGAGAGGAGATAGAGGAGAGGTCAGAGGTAGTCGCAACCTCTCTGTCTGTCTGGAAAAGAAACCCAAAGATTAAGAGGCAGGCAGTGGGGGTAGATAGAGCAAAATGGTACCTGGCTTTTTGGTTGGTATGGTTGCGGGTGATAGGGGAATATGGGGCCTTATATGATGGGCTAAATGAGGTGTAATGGCGCTAACATAGAGTGACAGCGAGAGGAGCAGTGCATTAAGGGGTTAACCAAGGCCAGGAGTCAGTGACCTCAGCCCCTCCCCAGAGAGAGAATTATCTGCCAGAGAAAGGAACGCACACACTCACTGATAATGACGATGGTGGTTGCAGGAATAGGCAATATTTTACCATTTGTGGATGTTGTGATGGGAATTTCACCACCACTATCGCCACCCAATCCCAGCTGGGAGCAAAATAGCACAGTCATGCATGCAGATACACTAATATAATACACAAAAATGAGTGTGGTGGATGCGCAAGAATCAACATTACAAAAAATAGGTAATTCAACATAATTGCATTGGCGAAAATATTTTTGATAGTCAATTTCTTTTGAGACATGTTGGAACCAGTTTTCAAGGATCTAGACAGAGTGACAAAACAATACATGTTCTTTGTTTCTAAAACTGGCAAATTGATTTTATGATCCAAAAATCTTTCCAGCAATCCTCGTCCCACCGCCAGATGATGCACAATATTAAATGCATTATAACCATCTGCTCATAAGCCTTATTTAGTCTCATTTACAGCTTTTTCAGCTACACAACTTCTTTGCACAAGCCATTTTCCAGCCTTTAAAACATCTTTTGCCAAAATAAAGCCTAAGTACAAGTGCCATATTTGTACAATCTTCTCTTTACACGTCAGTATTTGCAGCACGATGTCTATACATGTATTTCTGTTACCATAAATATTATCTTATTTCAAGAACTCCTCAACTATTTTGTTTATTTTTTATAAACAGTAATTGGAACCCCTTGGCTGCTTGCTCGTAGAAAATAATATGTGCACTCAAATTTAAATTCTGTCGTTTGCTTAAGGTGTGCAATAGGAATAGTGAAAGTGTGAAAGAAAACTCACGGCAGGCTGGAGGTGAGAAATTAGAAATATTAGCATATTTATTACAGCAACATGAAAGACATTAGAGTTTCTACACCCTTTACAGCAGGCAACGCAGAGGGAACTGGCAAGTGGACAAGTATGTATATTGTACGGTCAGAAGAGGTGTTCAAAGGAAGGAGAGAAAGAGCTCAGAATCACTCATGAACAATACTGACCTTTGTGCAAAAATGGCAGACAAGTATTGATGATCACAGCTAACTTTGAAACGGTGAAGAGTGGCACAAGCTCTGTAGCGTGTCAATTTAGGTGATTTTCCAAAGCCTGTGAAAGGACATATTTTTTTCGTGTCCTTAACTGTGCAACCAATATATCAAGTGTAGCCAATCACAACACCACTTTGTCTTGATTAATATTGAAATAAATAAGAGCATCGCCATTTTCTGTCAGCTTTTATTGGCCATCGCTTTAATGAATATTTTACAAACCTCTTTCTTCAGTTTGCAGAGTGGTGGAGGTGCTATTTAAAGTCTGGCTGCTTGGCTTGTTACAAAACCAGGGTGTGTGGATGTGAAGTAGCCTAAAGCAACACAGATAAATACTACCTGTACATACACTTCACTCCTAATATTGCCTCCGGAGGGCAACAGAAAAGAACAAGAGCTTAGTAAATAAGGCATCTAAAAGGCAAGCGGCACAAAGGAAGTCCGCTAGAGTGAAGTCATAGTGTTAGTAAGAGTAGAATGGACTTTTATTATTGTAGAAAATGTAGAATGTATGTGTAAGGAAGGTGTCTTAATGGATCCTGTAATATGTTTTTCACAGGAAACTGAATGTCTACTTGTTATATTTTAGATTTTGGATCATGCACAGTGGGATGTCTAAGCTATAACAGTGTAATTTGACACATGGCCTAATTATTATGATTTTTGTGGAGGTAAAATTGAATCAATACATTTTTCTAGTTAATAAATAAAACTTTGATAAACTGGTAAAAACATAGTTTAGTCTCAGTTATGGGTGATTTATCATTTCTTAATACACGCAATTAAAACAGCAGCCAATTTATATAACACAACTTTCTTTAAATATGAATTCAAATGGAATCAAAGCTCATTCTACTCAATGTAACACTATGGTAGAAACTGCAGTCACTGTCACCTGTCAGTCAACACAGAAGCTTTGCAACCATGCTACATTCCATTGTTCAGTCAAATGAAATCACAACACTATGCTCCAGCATGACCCTCCCGAATGTCAAAATCTCTTTTTCACAATTAAAGTACATCATCGGCATCATCATCATTAGAAACATTCTAACATTGGAATCAACACTGTACAGAATTTACACTATAATACATGTTTCATATATACTGTATGTTACGCAATGGTTGGTCCTAAAGAGTACCAGAGAAACTCAAAGCAAGTTCAGTGCTAGTGAGCCAGTGCACACAAAAGATTTTATTGTACCTTTTAAATGGGAGAAACCCTAAAGAAAGGAAAATGTGTTTGAAAACCATTTAGCCTTAGTAATTATATAGAATACTAGGCTCTCAAATCTTTTCAGATTAAACCTTCAAACTTAAATTGCAACTTTTTAGATCAATATTACAACTACTCATCTATTTGCGGTGCAGTTGGCCGGCCTCGTCTTCCTTGTGAAAGCTGTGGGAGCTGGTGAATGATGCACAATGGTAGATGAACATTTTGAAGGTTACTGTACATGGCACCACACTGAAAAAACAGCTACACGTTCTTAACAGTGTCAACTCTAACGTGACCATTTTGTATCACCTTTTCACAACACTTAAACTCTCTTGTTACACCTGAAAGATATGAACTCCTGTGCTGGCATATTCCCTGCAACATAATACATACATCTTTTATACACTGGTTTGGGATGTACCACTATAGCTGTGGAAGAGTAGTACTAACAGTTTTATCCGCACCCCTGATCTAGTTTCTATAAGGAAGTGTTCTGAAGAGCAGCCACTGGGAATGGGAAGCCCTTATCCTTGTCATATACACTAAACAAATCATTCTTGAGCTATATCCCCCTCTACCTCCTAAGGTCCTGTTTCCCCCTATACCCCACACATTCATCGTTCAGAAACTTGCCTCCTTCCCAAGCTATCTGTTTTTTCAGAGAGCAACATCGGGGGGGCCTTTATATATACTGGGTAATAAATCTTATTACGCTTATAAACTTCACCACCATTACAAACGTTAGGTCCATTTCTATGCTTGTGGGACACACAGCCCATATAAACACATATCTACACAGAATACATATGGTCTGGCCTACTCAACTCTGAAAGTGAGAACTCAAAATAACAGCAGGAACCAACTGTACACCTCACGGACAGTGATCAAATGAAGTCTTTTAATGTATTTTGTCTTTCTTTTGTCTTTTTCAACTTTGATATGACGTGATTTAGAAGGATGTACAGTAGAAGCCATGTTGCTGAGTGAGTGTCTCTCTGTTGCTTCATTATGGTGTGTTGAGTGCTAAAGCCGGTAGTGCCATTTCAGACCAGAGTCAATGGTGAGACTGCAGGAGGGAAAGTGAAGGAGTCAAGCGTCCATGTTGGCTCCGTAGTAGTGTGTCTCCAAATCAATGGTGGCCCCAGTACAGAGTATCCATCACGGCTCTGTTTCAGCGGGGTACTCTTCACAGGAACCTCCATTTTGGCTCTGTCCCACTGTGTGTTTATATGGAAACTGTTATACTTGAACATGTGTCCCCGATGTTTGCAGGCCCTGTACACTGGACAGGATCTTCTTCTGGTGGCCTGCCAGAGTCACGCCCATCTTGGACAACTCACTGAAAGAAAAAAATAAATAATCATAATGTTAAGAAATATTTTTCATAATAATTTAAAGGTGCATTATGTAACTATTATGGTGGAGGGCCCGCAACCTGCTGGTCTCCATCAATTTCAGGTATTTGCTTTGCCTGGAATGGTTTAGTTTTCACATTTCCATGGAGACAAGCAGGTCACGCCACCAGGTCAAGTTACAGGCCAGATCCATGAAGAGACATGCCTACTCACAGTAAAGAATGCATATTTTCAAGGTAATAAAAACACCTGTAATTAATTAAATGCAGAATGGATGTTTAATGTTGAACATTTTAGACAAAGGAATGACATCCGCATGGAAACAAGCAAGTAACAAAACCTCCACCAAAAAGTTACATAGTGCATCTTTAATCTTAATTCGATTTACCTGACACTGATATAGAGGATTGAGTCTAAACTGACATATCCCGCACTAGAGAAGTTCTCCTTGTACTGGCCCATCTTAATGGCCTCCAACCACTCGTCCACTGTGCTCACACTGAACTCTGGGGTGGTCGGGTCCTCCCTGCTAAAGACAACACACCTCAGTTAGGTCCTGGCAAAGATTACTGCAGATTTTTTGTAGAACTTAAAATTGGTTGCTAGGTTACTTTTCATGTGTTTGTTGGTCTGCCTGTGTCTCTGGATTTGATGTATTTACAGGAAAGGTCAGAAATGGGCTGTTTGGTGTGACTCCATATGTCTGGATGAATGTTGGAACACTGGTGGCTTGGCAGAGGTCTTCTTGTTTCACACTGTATAATTACATTTTAAATCTTGAGTAGTCTTTCACAGATCTAACAAACTTGTATATAATTTTGGCATACTGACCACACTGAACTGTTGGCCAGGTCCCGGAGGCTGGCTGGGTTTCTGATCAGTTTGTCCAGGATTGTGACAATCTGTCCAAACTTTGGTCTCTCACTACGCCCCTTCTCCCAGCAGTCCAGCATGAGCTGATGCAACACCACAGGGCAGTCCATTGGAGCAGGAAGACGGTAACCCTCGTCTATTGCTTTAATCACCTAGGAAGACAAAGTGATGTTAAAATCAATGCATTATCAGCAACAGTATATCAATCAGTGCTTGATGTACGACTCACATCCTGGTTGGACATCTCCCAGTAAGGTCTCTCTCCATATGAAAGCACCTCCCACATGACTATGCCATAACTCCACACGTCACTGGCAGAGGTAAACTTCCTGTAGGCTATAGCTTCTGGGGCTGTCCATCTGATAGGGATCTTCCCTCCCTGTAAATGGGAACAAATTCTGTTAAAACATGCTAGCCGTTTGTAAAATAGCCAAATTATTATATCTAGGGATGTAACCATATTCAATTCTCAGGGTGCATTATCATCATGATATACATCTCACAATGTATTTCATACAATATTTATTGGTGGAGAGGCTAACAAAATTGTAAATGCTACTTTTTTGTTTTAAAATGCCTTGACAAGACTTTGGTGCAAATCATAGTTCAGAGACTTAAGATATAAAAGTGATTAATAACACTTTTTTCTTTATGTTGTTTGCACTGAAATGGAGCAAATATCATAGTCTATGTAGTTCTCTCTGATTTCAGTACATTGTGAGCCCACAATACTATTGTGAGACAATTACTGTTACATCCCTGATATATCTGCTTGCATGAATGTCTGTGTGTGGGTTTAGTTATGAGTAGTAATATGACAAAGAAGAAAATAGAGTATTGGTGTAGAGAGGTGAGTCTATGTAGAGAGCCAACATGATTACTCAGTATTTGTCTATTGCACTCATATAAGAGGATTCCCCATGCCTGCTGCTTTGTCTTGGTCCTGTCTTTCTTCTCTTCTAGCATTACTCTTATTAACTTTTCCTGCTGCTGAACCCTTTCCTTTGTTGCTGAAGCATGGATCAAAAGAACTCTATAAAGCTCACCGTATGGCTTCAATAGGCAGCACAATACATGCCCCCTTCCTTCTAAACTTGTTTTGTCTGACACTCACGGATGCACCATTCACTCACTGTACCTATAGGGCTTTCTTTTTAACATGCTGCTGCTGCCTCCACCTAAAACTGCCTGAGTCTGCCTGGCCAAAGTCAAATAAAAGACAAAGTTGTCAAGTAGCTCAATGCTGTACTTCCATCACCCCGGTCCAACAGTACCCATTCTTCTCTCTATATGACAACGCTGGCTTGAATCCTCCCCTGGCTTTTCCTATTCATCCTTGGATCTTATTTGATATCCTGTGTCTCTCCCCCATCTCCACCTCACCCCCACAGTGCCTGCAGCTCTCCATCTAGGACTCCTGACATCAGCCTGTGTGTGTGTGTATGAGTCTGCGTGTATGTGTGATTGCAATAGAGCAGTCAGCGCTTGATACACTCGTCCCAGGGCAATGCTAATGCCATATTAAAAATAACATCCCCAACACTTCCTATGAATATGAATAATGCCAACTCCTCGTGGGCATTTTAGATGAGTTACTCCGCTGTGGTTTAACTCACTGACGTTTGAGTTTCAGAGCGCGGCTGCTGATATTACCGAAGACTTTTCCATAATACAATAGGCCAGTGGGGGAGGAGGCTGAATTCCAATACTTTCTTGTATTATGATAGTGCTTTATTTTTCAATGTAAGGCACACAGTATTCCCGGCCGTTAAGTGTATTCAGTTGGAAGTATTTTTCATATTAGTGGAAGAGATATTGGTTACTTTTTTTTCAAAGTATATAGTATTAAATAATAATAAAAAGACTCAACATGATTCCCTAAACTTACCACTTTTTACTTTTTTGGTCAAACTATTCACGAAGTCGACTTCCTGGATAATACTCAAAATAATATCTAGTTTTAAAATAGTTTTTAAAACATTATTTACCCTAAACTTACCACTGTTAAAAAACAGTACCAAGAAAAGTCTTATGTAAAGACCAGTCAAACTAGCTGTTTCTTACCCTGGTGGTGTAGGCTGCCTCTGGGTCGTCCTCCAGAACTCGACTGAGGCCGAAGTCAGACACCTTACACACCAGGTTACTGTTGACCAGGATGTTGCGCGCTGCCAGGATCTCTGTGCACGTAGCTCATGTCTGACAGGTACTTCATCCCAGAGGCAATGCCACGCAGCATGCCCACCAGCTGGATCACTGTGAACTGACCATCATGTTTCTGCACAAAAGAAGAATGACAAGTTAATGCATAACTAGGAGTATTTAACTTACATTAAATATTTCAGAATGCCTTTTTCATAACATATCAATATTTCTAATTATTGAGTGATAAATAAAACCTGGGACTTCAACAGTACAGTGACAAAGATAGATGAAATGTTCAGGACATTTTTAAGAACTTTTTCCTTGGCATTGGCAGTATTGTTGGACTGTGCAGATAAAATGAGATGAAATTCGTAAAAAAATAATGAATTACCATTGCAAGATACAACAAATTCTTTAGCAGAAGTCATGCTTGTAAAATGTATTATTTACTAGAAGGTTGAAAATAGTAGTTTGTAGTATTGTATTGAATTGTACTAGCTTTGAATTTATTTTGACAACAGGCAACATCTCCCAAATCAAACTCGGGCAAAGATCTGAAAGAATCCTACACGTGTGAAGTCGGTTGTAGGCTAAACTTTGCTTTCAGCTCCTGCCTGCGTTGCCAAGTGTGCTCGAAGACCTCAGATTTGAGTTGGCAGAGAGAGGAGCGTTTGTCTGATCAATGACTGTCCGCCTCATCTTCTCCTGCCAATTATTTCAGCCTTGGGCCAGCGGTCTCCGTTAAAAAGCCATCCATGTTATCAGTCACCCTCTCTGGTTTATACATCATCTTTGTTACACTGGCTTCATTCGTCTACATCTTGGATTTGTGCGCTTTTTCTGCATGTACGGCGGCTCTCCTCCTGTCCCAGCCACTCTCACTGGGCAGCTGTGGAGTAAGTTAATTAGCCCGTGGTTTTTGTGAGATGCTGATTGATTGGACTGTCTAACAAACCTACAGACTTCCTCTATCAATCTGCCCACCACACCGGACTGCCAGGAAGGAGAGGGGAGAGAGAGGGGAAGGGGGGAGCACAGACAAAAGCAGGGCACCAAGGTCCTACAAGGTGATGAGTAAGACGCATGACGGAATATGGAAATGGGTTTTTTGGAAGATGAAACAACCACGTTTAAGTTTGCATATTTTATAAAGGCTTTTTTTTTTTTTTTTTTTTTACGTAGAACATTTCTATTAGAGAAAAGGTTGTTAATGGAATGCCAGAAACAAATTCAATGAAAGTTAGACTGGCAGCTTATGGAGCTCATGGCAAAAGATTGGAGAGATTTGATTCTTACAGTGAACACGGACGCCTCTCCACTGATCTAATCTGTAACTTGGCCTGCTGGTATCCTCTGCTTGCCTCCATGAAGACAGAGAAATGTTTTATGCCACAATGTGGAACCTTCCAGGCAAATCAATAACATGTCCATAGAGAGACAAGCAAGTAGTGGACCCTCCAGAAAAGTTACACAGTGCATCTTTAAAGTCAGTTTTTTCCTGCAAACACATTTTAACAGTTGATATTTTTCATGATGTTCTTCATATTGTTACTCATGTTTTGTTGTCATTATACATTTTCCACATAATTATAGTTTAACTATATTTGTACTTTACTGTACTTTTTGAGTTGCTTTTGTGTAGGGTCAGGGGGCTCCTCACACATTAATGTTTTGTTATTTCTGTGGGACAGCTGCTTAATAAACAGTGAGTCTAATTAAAGACACATGGTGGGCAGCTCCAACTGGCTGTAAACCTATAAAACTGTTTCCGTAATTATATTGTGCCACTGCACTGCCTCTTTACGAGTCATTTTTACTAAGCTAACACACACCCCATGTGTGTCGCTGTGTATCCCAACATTACATTCTTTGGCTGTTTTCATCTGTCAGAATTCATTTTATTTTGCTTCAGTGTTGCTGATGGGATTGGTGCCTGCTTAGCGCTCAGACTATCATCACTGGCTTAATAGCATTGCGGTGATTTTACTGGCAGACAAACAACGCTGAATATGAATCAGGGAGATGGGAAACAAGAAACACTGGGGAAAAGTTGTGTTAAATGTAGTTGAAGGTGAAGCGATAATAGACTGAAATATTAAAGAAATGATCATTTGTGGAGTCTGTCATGATTGTATCTTACAGGGTTATTCTCACAGCTCTTTGATGCTCCTGAGCCAGACTTGAAGGACTAATTCCTTCAACACATCAGTTCTGTTAATGGCATATTGAGTGACAGCCTCCTCCAACTGCTGTCATTTTGTCGATTTCAATAACACAGAAATACCTTCTTTGATTTGAAAATTTGGTCACAGGCAAAGCCTTCACCTCCACTGTATCTCAAATGTCTGCCTTTGGCACTTTGAGGGAAAAGTCTGAATGAAGTTTTGTAGTATGAGTCATTGTTTTGTTGGTTGATCAGTAAGTTTGAGAATAAAATCACAAAAACCACAAGGAGTCGCACTTTTTTGAGAAATTACTCTTTAAAATATTGTTGGCCCAAGAGTTGACCTGGGCACATAAGATTAGATCTACTTATATAATTGTAAAGAAAATATTATACAGGGTCCACTGCAATGTTATATTACCATTGCAAGATAGGCTCAGACGTCATGCTTGTAAAATGTAGAATAATTTATGTCGGTTGGAAGGTTGAACATTGTAGTTTGATACCTGCAGTATGTTTTATTGGATCTTGTGCTGCTCTGAACTTATCTCGATCTTTTTTATGGCACTATTCCTCCTCTTCAATTTCTTAAAAAAAGATACCAAATAAAAGCTCCAATTTCCCCTCCTTTTTACAGTTGGAACAGCATTTTACACCTGGCTTTTGTGCGCGGCCCTGCCAAACCTTAACCTTCTCTTCAATGTCATCCCTGTGTTGCTCCTAGCTGCGATGTGAGCACCACCTCTCACCTTGAGGAACGTGTCCAGTGATCCATTCTCCATGAACTCGGTGATGATCATGACAGGCTTACCTGCAAAAAAACACAACAACGTATTATTAATGATATTACCAGAGTTACAAGCAACAAACTATAAATCCACAGGGCCAGGGTAGTCTGCACAGCTGCCGTCTGTGTCTCCCTTGGGATAACTAGCATGTCGTCATCAGTCACTTTGACAGGTTCTAATCAGGCGCTGCCATAAACGCCACAAGATAATTAGAATGGACCGAGCCACTCCAGAGTGTGTGTGTGTGTACGGGGAGGCCTCCAGAGATCTCATGAATACTAATCAGCCACTAGGGGGGGTTAGGGAGGGGGTGAAGAGAGGTTGTGGTTTCTTTGCACCTGTGTGTTTGTGTTGACTGACAAGCACCGTGCACTCTCTAGATCCCTGCGTGGCATCTGCTGGAGCTTACAAATGATGAACAGAATACGTGGTCACAAGTACATGCAGCTATAGAAAGAAAGGGAAAGCAGTCGTTGAACCATCCCCCCACCAGGGATAAGACAAAATGGGTAAGAGTAGTAACAAATGATGGTGTGTCCGTGTCAGAGGGGAGCTTGTACAAGCATAGATAGTGACAACTGTGATGAATAGGTCGCAAGACTACAGAGATGCTCAAGAGAAGAGAGCTTTATCAGGACATTACAAGAAGAAACAACACACCAGATACAGTACAAACCTAGAAAATAGAAAGGTGTCTGAGGCAGCAAATAGTCCTTTTCATTAAGATGCAATCATGGAATTTTTTAGTGTTGTGTTATTATGTGTTCATATTGGTCAAAGGCTAAACTGCGTAACACTGCAAGGGGGTTCTGTCACAATCTGGTTATCAACAATGGAGAATTTTAAAATGTCAAATATAATTTCCATATTGTTTACAGGATATTTCCTTGATTTTGCTATAACTGTGAGACAGTTTCCTTTTGATGTTGACTGACGAATCAAGTATTTACAAAGGTCTGCATAAACATATAAGCTGTTATTTTATAAGTGCCATCATGATGCAAGAAAATACTTCTACTAACTACTTATACTTCTTCTTTTTCCCTTATCTTTACATTTCAAAACATTTATTTTATTTTTCAGATGTCCACAACAAGAGACCTATATCTAAAAACAAAGACAAACTGGGGGAGCTCAACTGGTCCACATCTTGTCACAGAGAAGACCGCTCTGAAGCCTGAGAGATTGCAGGTAAAGACGGCAATACATCAGCCTAAATGAATTCACTATCTCCCACAGCACACGTACAACAGTGGGGGTCACACACACAAACAGGGGCCCGGGCTCCTGGTGCGGTGTCGCCTGTGACAGTAACATTAGTCTCAGGGATAAAAGTGAAAGAGAATTGGATTTTCTTGTGCTGTGGGTGAGGACGGCTGCAGCATTTATCTGCACATGAGGCTCTGTGCTGTGGCTCTGCAGGCCATGTGTGGCACAGAGGCGCCCGAGCTCCAGGCAGCACCGGCGGGCAGAGAGGGACCCTGCATTGCATGTGATGAGAGAGGACTGTCTTTTTAACAGGGGAAAGCACTGACTAATTGAGTTGTGTTAATAGTCTACTCTATTTTAATAGCAATACATTATTTCAGATTTTCAGTGGTATTTTTATACATAAAATTAATATATAAAAATATAAATAAATACATCATTTTTTTAAAATTTTTTGTTCATTAGAAATAACTGTATTGATCTAAAATGGCTTATTATTAAAATTTAAAATCCATTGGCCACCTGTTTGAACAGCAGAAGTAATTCTCTGGTGCTGCCCCCCTCCTCCACAGCAATAACATTTCACCATAAAAAGCAGCAGGTTTTTATTTATGGTGTTTGTGTTTTAGAAAATGCATATGCAACATGTCTGTCTTAAATGCAAAAGTAAGTACAGAGAGGTGGGAGGGGACAGGGATCATGTGAAAATGGAAATTATATAGCACTCAAGCCTCGAATCCAGGACAATACAGGATTACTCAAACATGCATGGATCACATAAAATATAACTTTAAGTAATCTAGTTATAATTGAAAACCAGTCTAACATGGTTAAAAGCTCATAAAAGGTTTTGTATAATATGTCTCCCTTAAGTTTGTTTGTTCTAAAAAATGTTTCAAGACATTCATTCACTCTCCTCATATAAAGTCATCCAGTGCAATCCTATAGGGAATGTTTATCTTAAACATGGATAGGGCAATCTAAACCTCATAATGTACCCTGTAGACAGCTCTGAAATGGAAGCCATCTTTAAGAAACAGTCACTGAAAACCAATTACATGTGTGTGCATTTTGCTGCTACTGCAGTTTGCCTCTTGTGTGTTTGTGTGCACTCCATGTGTGAATAGGATATAACCTTGACGCCCAGGTTGTGAGAGGCTGGAGTTAAGAGACTTTCTATGAAAATCATTCATCACCTTGTCTCTTATTGGAAGGCCATGCAAACATCACATGTATAACTAACACACCATTAATGCTATCGCTAGCCATCATTTGGACACCTGCCATGCAGAATTATCCCCACAACACTGAAAGATAACAGATGTTGCCAATATAGGCCCCCTCTCGCTGTGTATTAACTTGTTTGTTCCTTTATATGTCAGGCACACAATAACTTGCACAAATGCAGTTGCTAGTTGCTATACTGTCTGCATAGCACACTCCAACATAGTGTATATATTTAAAATGCAGACAACATCTCAACAACAAAGAAGCCACTTTAAATTCCCAGCACAAAACAAGAGCTCCTCCAATTCTTCCTGAAAGCAACTAATTTACTAATCACATTCATATTCATTCAGATGTATTGCTTTCAGCGACTTCAGAAATAACACTAACACTGGCTCCCTGGGAATGGATGTGTGTGCAGATTGGCTATTGATGTTGTGCCAGGTGGAGTGTGTTATAGGATAGATCAGAGAAGAGACTGAAGAAAACGACGCAAACAGCTCTTCATTAGGTCGAAGTGAAAGTATTGTCAGTCATTCTCGATTTGAAAATGAGTGAAGTCTGCAGTCTAAACCTGGTAAATGACATTATGGGAGCTTGTTATGAGCGCCTGTTTGTTTTGTGGGCGTGTCGATGTGAAGCGGTAGGGACTGTACACAACTGGACAATTACATTATGAGCGGCTATCTGTGGGGCAGCATTACCGCATTATTGAATGAGGCGGCCCAAGGTACAAATGAGAAAATGAAATAACTGCTGTATTGATTAATGCTAAGAGTCCGGACTAAATGATACAATGCTTTTAACACAAGGCAGATCTTTGGTTCGAGGAAGTGGCATGCGTTGGGAACACACAGACAGAAACTCAATAACCTTATCTTCCTTACACACACCCCCCCCCCCCCCCCCCCCCCCCCCCCCCCCCTCTCTCTCTCCCTCTCTCCTCTCTCCTCATCTCCTCTGCTCATCTCCTCACGTTTGTCTCCTCGCTCTGGATCCTCGGGTCTATCCTCACCATGAATCTCCACAGCCTCATTTGTTCCTGAATCCTTTCCTCATTTCCTCCCCTCTTGTATCCTATCTCATCTGTCCTCACTCCTTACTCCCTGCCCCACAACCTTTACGGCCCTATTGTCTTGGCTGTAAAATCTGCCCTTTATATATATGTTTAGAACATCTAATATACAACACAATTTGACAGTGTTTCCAATATAATCAATCGCTGTACTGTATTTTGTTACATTTTTTGTAATGATCTGATGTTGCTATACAAAATTAGATCATTACAATTCACTCTGCGTTCATATTCACTCTTTGTACCTTTGCCAAGTCTGTATAGATTTCCCAAGTCTGTATTGGAGTTTGCGATTGGAGGGACACTCTGTTAAAGTAGATTTTTTATATTTACGTAAACTGCAAATGAAACCCAGAGGGAACAAAGGAATATGCAATATATACATTTTTGGAACGGCGCTCTCTCTGTTTTCCCCTTAGGTTTTCTTATCCCTCACCTTCTTCTGTCCTCCATTGTCTCCACATCTGCATACATGTTCAGTATCAATCCTTTTATATCACTCTCACTACTGTTCTTAGGACAAAGACATGCAGTTAGAACTAACGACTAGTTTCTTCGGCACAAAGAACTGAATGGGAAAAGCATGTTAGCATTTTTCCCCTGATTTAACAACACCTTGGAATGGTGTTTGTAAGTGTGTGTCTGTGGGTAATTGAGGGTTTTTTAAATGAGCTGATAGTTGCAGTGATTGTGCAGCGCATAAAAGGACCTATGTCGAGAATGCGGGATGGGGTAGATGAAGCCGAGATTGGAGGGGGTGGGGGTGGCAGCACGACAGAATCTCAAAAAGATCTATTTTTTCTGCTTTTCTGCATGTGGGGTTGTAATTAGCATGACAATAGCGACAATCAGGTGACAGACAGCAGAGAAATTTATTGGAATGGCACGCGGCGGGGGCCTCTTAAAGTGCAGCGCGCACAATGCACCCTCACACAAATGTCGGCATAAATAATCCTACACGAGCACTCGCCCTCCTCGCAGCACTGTCACCCTCACTTTTTCACACATTTTCTGAACAATTATACAGTACAAAATGCTCTAGCTATAAGTGCCATTGTCAATACTTCTTTTTTCTTTAAACATCATACAATTTAGCCCTTTAACAGTGTAACATGCATCAGATTCACTAAATACATTTTCTTTATATTAAACAATAAAGCTAAGATGAATGTGGCAACATAAATTCAGTTGTAATGTCACTAGATTTGGTCAGATTTTGAGATTTTTTGAGTGTTGCATTACATTGTATTTTCTTTGTTTCACTTCACTTGAGTGATTACTTTATTAAGTGTTTTGATTTGTTTTGCAAATATTAAATTACAACTATTAAGGCTGAAGTTTTATTATAACCAGTTTTAAAATACCCATGGCCTGACTATACAAATGAAAGTGACCCAGACAATTTGTCAGCACCGCAGTCGTTCTAGCTCCTGTGAGTATTTTCTTCAATTCCGCGCTTAATATTTCTTGCTTACTTGAAAAATAGTTGTCACATAACATTTCATATTGCAGACAGTTAATAGCTTTGGATATCTAATCAAGACCTGCCACTGACAATTTGCATTTTATAGTTCCAATTGCCAAACAACACAAACAACAGTCTATATGCTTCCACACTTTAATACTACGACGCCCATGTAGCCCACCCCTTCCCACCTGAGCCTGGAGCAGTCAGGGTCAGCCCGCTTGATTAGACCTCGGCCCGGCGTGAAGGGACCAGCTGGTGCAACAGAAAAAAAGTCCTGAAGGAATTATTGACCCATCTCAACTCTCACCCCAAATCTAGCCAGAGCTGTGACCTGTGAAATGACTGCTCTGCTAGTGAGATTTGTTTTTGAGGGGCTCTATCAGCTCCTCAATGCGTCACGAAGACAAGTGAGAAGAGACACAAAGGAACCTCAAGAAAAATACATAAAAATGCGAGATGCAACTCCAGACCAAAGGGAAACATGCTTTATATTCATTCAAAACAGAAAACAGAACATTTTGTATGGCAGTTACACCGTGTTTTGCTGATTTGACAATTGTCCCCAGTCGTGAAATGTTGAAGGATTCTGGCAGTTACAGCTGAATTATTTTGGTTATTCTCATCAGAATTGTCAGTGTCCTGTAATTGCGTGTCTGGCTGTCAGGAAAAACACATTACATTTGGCTACGGCAGTTTTCTCGACAAACTGCTGGAAATCAAAGGTCACAGTTTACATCAAACATTATTTACACAAGCAGAGAGAGGGGGACAGGGGAATGAATGTGGTACGCAGTTTGGCCTCTGAATATTCATGAGGCTAAAACACATCCAATTAACTCTATGAATTATTAATATTCATTAGTGGAGGCTATGCATATGCATTTGCACTTTTGTTACAGCCTCATGTGCCATTGTGTGGGTGGACAGGAAATCTTTTTGAGCAAAAGAAGAGCACTTTTTTATGCTGATTTGTGGCATTCACTTTTAGGAACACGACAGTAGTTCAAAAGAGCTTCTCATTTGGAGTTTTGTAAGGGGTCTGAAGTGGATGCTAACACTTTAATACCATCTTACAGCGACTATGTTTTTCCACACATGTGACCACACTTTACAGGCTACACTCTACTGCCTTGGTGGGGGGTGTTTTATAGTTGATATTTTTATAGTATAATGTTTACTACTGTGTCGACTAGTGGACAAAAATCTGGAGATAATCCAACATCAATAAAAGGGAGAGAGAGAGTTATAAGATATGAGGAGAGCTGAAGTCACGGGGTGGGGAGGTACTGATGAGAGACCCAGAGCAGCTGATAACGGATCGCCTATCTGCTCCATCCAGACCTCACCAACAAGCGGCCCACCATAACAGACACCGACATAATCATGTGAGGTAAGCAAGTGGTCATTTCTACGAGCAAGTGTGCAATGTACTCTATATTAGGTCTATATTATTTGCATGATTGAGGTGGTGCCTTTATCAAAACTCACATTTGGTGACGACTCCTTCCAGCCTGATGATATTCGGGTGGTCGAACTGCCCCATGATTGACGCCTCTGACAGGAAGTCCCGCCTCTGTTTGTCTGAGTATCCCGCTTTGAGGCTCTTGATGGCCACATATATCTCCCTTTTCCCTTGCACCCGTAGGCGACCGCTACACACTTCTCCAAACTCTCCTGTTACACATTAAGAAAAACATTTTATATAAGATGGAATATAGCTGCAGTAGCTTTTAACACCTTACTCACCTGCTCCTATCACTCTTTCTATTCGGATATTGGAAGCATCAATCTCTTTGGCAAAGTCTCGTATTGCCTGGTTGGGGTCTTCATAGGTGTGAGGGTGGATGTAGGTTCTGCTGCCAGGAAGTTTGACTGTAGAAAGATAAAATAATACGAGAAACTGAAAGACGGTATTCAAATATAATTCATGCCACTGTAGAACACGGCACATCCAGCTGGTATATTTGTATAGCGCGGATGTGGGCGATGTGTTTTGAGTGACATTCTAAAACGGTTACATAATTCAACACATTAACTTCTTTGTGTGCATAAAAATGATTCAACGTTTTAACAGGAACACATAAGGTGCAACGCTCTGCCAGCCAATGTGGATTTTCAAAACTGTGAAGAACAACTCCACTAAAAGTCAGCTACATGATGTTTCACGCGTGTTATACATATAGAGCTTGGTGTACCAACAGAGTATGTTATAAATAAACAAACATTGCAGTGAATTTAAATGAAGCGTTCACCTGTGTTAGTTTAGTGTCCTTCCAACTCTGTTTTTGCAGAGGAAGAAGACACGCTCAAATATATTTATTATGGAGATGCAAAAATGCTTAACAAGAGTGAGTAAACTTAAAAATATTTTGAAATATTACTAAAACAACATCTGAAAATTCAGTTTGTGGAATGCGCTTTGTACATTGCATTAAATATTTAAAATTACCTGATTTTATAGTGTGAGACAGGGTGTACTTAGTTTGACATTATTTTTCTGTCACTAATTGTTTTTTCTCTTTATTTTCTTTTACCTCGCCCATGCTGAAATTGCATCTTCTCTTCATCTGGATCCTGTTTGGCCTTGATGTAGCCGCAATGCCTGAGGGAAAAAAAAAAAAAAAAAGTGCGTGAGTGAGTGAATTATTGTTGTCAATTTACAGTATTCCTCTGTAAATGCATTCGCTGGAGTCTGCAAAATATCTTTTCATCTCAATTCTTCCCCATTGTCTCTTACTAAGACAAGCCTGGAGCAAATCAACCAACTCTTCTCCTATTCTTCAAGCTGTCACTTCCACACTTCACTCTGAGCTGTTTTGCGCCGCAGGTGGAGTGAGATTTCATGTGTCCACAGATACTGCTTGTCCGAGGGGCTCAAACACATTCGATAAAGCACATCTGTGGACCCCTCTGGCCCTTTTAAGCACTGCCTCCAGCACCATGGCCTGGTCACTCAGCTCATCTACATACAAACGCTTTAGGTCACTGATCACACCCAAAATATTGATCATATTGATTGTCTTGATACGCTGCCCCCTGGCTGTAAGGAAGTTTTTATTTTTACTGCCCTAGTGGGATAAAGAAAATGTTGAATGCCATATGTTCAAGTCAGCCCATTTTCTCTGCTTTGTTGTGAAAAAGAGGATAATAGCCCCAATCAACCATAACCCTGTCCAAGAGATTTATAACAGCTTTGATGCAGCTCATTCAGTGTTTGAGAGTCAAGCCATAACAACTATATGATGAGGTTTTTATTGCTAGCGAAAACTAAACCTTTTACACTGCAGTGCAAATCAAGTATTTGTAAATCAAGGTTTTTATGTTAGATGATCATAGCATTTATAAAGTTGTAGTGAAATATACAACCATGACAGACTACGAACAGCTTGAAATACGTTTTTTAGAAATTAAACTGCATTGCGTGTATGCAAATTGTTATTATGTCTGTATAAAGTATGCAAGTACATACAGTATGAATTCGAACTCCACACATACTAATTGAGATTGTAGGTGGTCTGCCATGAAAGGCCATCTCCAATTTGTTTTTAGTGTATAATATATCTCCATCATTAATATTCTTCACTCTACTGGCAAATATAAAGGTGAGCCTAATTTAATTAACGTTTTATTTGCAGCTTTATATGCACCTACGAGGTTGTAACTTGTATCAGATATTGGCTGTTGGCCAAAGTAACTGGCAGCAATATTAAATAACAAGTCTCTGTTTGGCTTTATTATCAAACTGGAGGCACAGTGGGAGAACAAAACACTGTCCCTATTTCACAATGATAAAATAAAGTGCTAGCCCTGTGCTTAAACTGTGCTATCAATAAAGCTACATGCTCACTGTCATCTTTCAGTGATAATGAATCCACCAAACATATATCCTGTGCTCTTTCACTGACCCACCATGACAAAAGTGTTAAAAAATGCAATAATTTAAAATGCACATAGTGTTTTCCAGATCTACACAAAAATACACTGCTCTTGGACATTATAAGATGAAATGGCTATGATGATTATGAAAGTCTGTTTAAAAATATTACATTCCTTAATTTTGACTTATTATTTAATCAGTTAACCTTCCCACTAGCATTTACCTCTATATCCACTTATGTTGAGAAGCAAAGGAGTTGACTATTAAAAAAGAATCACAATTTGAATAATAACTGGGTGAATGACTGGTGTAATGGGTTTGACTAAGAATGAGAGTCCGTTGGTGGTTAATCCCTTGTTGCCTTTACACAGCTGACTGCACGACCAGACCACAACCAGACGTCAATATGGGCTTTTGGGAATACATGGGCAGACACCCACATTGGAGCATAAAGAGGAGAGGAAAGAGTGACCTGAAAGGGGGATTCGAGGACCCCACCTGCTTCTCAGCTGGGGTACCACGGATGATGATTAGACCCCTGACACACATGGGACATGTGTTACCGACATATGGGGAATATGGACTTGGGTGACACCTCAGCACCAAGCGTGATCGCCAAAATCTGTTATAGTGCTATGGCTGCATGTGTTAGGGTGTCGTCATGGGTGCTGACTCTACGGGTGGGTGTCTGAAAGGGAATGAACACATTTCCATAGTAATTACATAGCGACTCATTTCTCCTCTCCAGTTAGAGGTGTCATGAATCATTAGCGCCGCAGTCTTAAACATGGCGCGGACCCCTCACATGGCGCTGGCTTTTGTTTTTCCCCTCCACAGCTGTGCCTCTGTCTGTCTCGCATGGATATATCTTGGGTCTAATATCTTTGAAACGGCCTGACCTGTAATTTACAATCGCTCAGGAGGGCACCCTGTGGCGGCCATGTTTGGATTCTACAGGTAGATCATATATAGCATATGTCATCCATGTTGGAAAAAAAATATGATGGTTGGAAAAATATTGTCGATACAAAGTGGAATGGTTTCCTGGATACAATGATAAACATAATTCATATTTTTGCTTATATTTTTCCTTTTCCCTAAGCCTTAACCAAACAAAATAGAAAAAAATAATTAGTGCTAAATGTATTGTTTTTAGCTGATTTTGTACATACTTGTAAGGAAGAACTTTGTGTAAATATTCTTTTTTAAATGTCTCCATTCACAGCAGTTAATTAAAAGACACACTGATTTAATGAATTGATTTACATAGTCCCATTTAAGCATTTTCTAATACTATTCAGTGATTAAATGCCTATTTGTACACAACGATTTGCACCCACATCACTGTACAGTACATGCACGTATGTTAGTGATACTTTGTACTGCTTTGCTACACTGTGAAGTTGGACTATATCTTGCTGTTGAAAAACCACTGTTGCGTTCAGCTACCATCATATTGCTCTTTCTTTCACTTTTTTTGCACACTGGCAAAAATGTACATGCAAATCCAACCCAGCTATATCAGTCTCACTTTCCCCTTTTTATTCTGTTCCACTTGAGTGCGGACAACAGGCGATCCCCGTCCTCCAAAGCCACACACTGCACATTTGCATATCAATTTACTTTTTAATATAAGACTCTGTCACTCGAGACCCATTTGTCATTCCACCTTCATAGGGCTCTATCCATATATTACCCCAGCCCCTCCCCCCTCACACTTCCCGGTCTTTTCCCATTCTGTTTCCCGTTGGCCTTTATCTCTCGTGGGATGTTATAGTCAGCGTTAATCCTTGCTTTAACTTCAATCATTTTGTCCAATAGCCCACATATACCACTATTCCTCTGCCCTTTCTGTTCCCTCAATGCCATGGCTGTTCTGTTGTGTTCTCTGAAAGAAAATGCTGTATATTGGGTAGGTTAGGTCTGTTTGTATATGACACAAAAGAGCATTGTTAAGGTAATCATTGAAAAATATATCATATCTCAAATCCAATTTTTACTTGGCAAAGAATGTTATGTAGCGTTGAAAGTCCTATTAGACAGTGGAAGTTGTGACAGCGCCCCAAGGAACAAATAACATTGGCGAGAGCAGGGGAACTTTGGCGGACACAACAAAAGATTTACATAGTAATAAAAAGACAGACTGGGGGCTTTGGAAATAAACTTGAAGAACTGCAACTGCATTTTTGTAAACAGTATGGATACAAACAACAACTAAAGGAAAGGGTTTACTTGCGTATTTTGCAAATGAGGAATCATCATGTGCTATGACATATTTACTATGGCACAAATACCCATTAATTGACTTGTTTATTGATACTAAAATATAAGTGGACCATCCCATAGAACAGGGGTGTCAAACCATCAGACCAAATCAGACCATATTAACAAAATGGTTGCTCTCAAAGGGCCAGATGTAACTGTAAGGTAAATAAAACAAAATTTAAACAAATGTAATGTAAAATAAATGCAACTACTTTTTAATCTTGTTAATTAACCTTTTCTATATTTATTACTTATTCAAGTTACAAATATTGCATATGGATATGCATAGATATGAAAAAAATGTCTGTGTAATTGTGGATCTCCTGATAAACTGATATTTTAAGATTGTCAAACCCTTTAATTTACTTTGTCGCGGGCCACATAAAATGATGTGATGGGCCGCATTTGGCCCACGGGCCTTGAAGTTTGACACATTTGCCGTAGAAGGATAACCAACGATAACCATATCCAATCCCACACAAAAGCCAAAACATTATCAAAGTCGCGTTACAATCATGAAATCCTTTTAGCAAACTGAAGCGATGATCTCAAAACAAAGTAGGCTTTTGAGAACAGTAGAAAAGTGACCAGTACAGGACAGTAAGATCACTCACAGACAGAATGTGGTGTCTCCTGTCCTCACCTCCTCTCCTCCTCCTTCTTTCTTTGTCCTGCACTTTCCTCGGGCTAATGAAAATGAAAAAATCACTACATCATTAGTCACCCTTGCTCCACAACACAATAAAACGACACCTCGCGCCCCGCTGTGCCCATCTCTGCTGCTCATTACTCATATTAATGGCTATTTCATTTAATATTAAGCCTTTTAATAAAATATAATTACTGCAACAGAAATCAATGGATTGAAATCATTCTGCGTTATTAAACCGTGTACAGGCAGCAAAGTAAAAATTGACGGGATAATAAACTCTGTGGTTTTTCTAAATGCTGATTAGTGCTAATTAATTAAGAATGGGGCGTGGTGTGAGCGGTGCGGCTGATGTAAGTGAACTTGGCGCCATCTTGAATTTTGGTTTGTGCTTGGCTATACTATGTGACCAAGTGTGAAAAGATTTACCAAGGCCCGGGCTAATTATTAGAGAGGAGAAATGATTAGCTGTAGAGTTATGTCTAATAAATCTGTCTGTTTCATTAGCTTGCTGTTTGGAAGCATTTAATTTAGTGCGTCTCATTACAGGCGCTGCTAATAAAGGCAGAAAGGAACATGGAACGCAAAAAAGCCATAAAAGATGGAATAGGATAGGCCCGCGTGTAATTGGTGTAATGTAGAAGGATTTTTAACGATCTGGCGAAAAGGTCACGCGACTCGAGGACGCAAGGAGACAAGGCAAGGAAGCAAGGGAGTGTGTCTGGTGTAATTAACTCAAGTGTAGCCATATATTTGCTAATAGCTAGGTGTGAAACCAATCAGGGTAATGACTGGACTCGATTAGGCTGTGGTGCTAACACGTGTGGTAAAACGCACCATAAAGTTTCCAAAGCCAAAAAAGTGTCCATGCAATGTTTACAGGATATTTGACGCGTCCCACTGAAACATCTGTTCATTTGCATAAAGCCCCGCGAGTTATTCTTCCACCTGAAATGACATGCTGCCATTATTTCATTGTTTCATATAAGCTACTTTTCCAGGCGTTTTGCAGACAAAGCTCAATTTGGATACACCCCACAGCTTAGCAACCTTAATTGAAAGTAGCGGCCCATAAGCAACACATACAAAAGTGTCTAATAGCATTACACACGTTATTGTCATGTGCGCGTGGTGGCTTTGTCTCGCACTGTTTTGGCTGCAAAAGCATTATTACTGTTATTATCAAGCAAACTACCCAAAACCACCCACAGGGGTATATTGGATGAGTCCTATCTCGTGCAAATTCTGCGCAGCTTCCATTTGGCAAGTAATTTGGCAAGACGCTAGCTATTGTTTGTGTTTTCGGCTTCTTATTTTTGCATAATTCAAAATAGATTCCATCATTTTCTTCAATTTTCACCACAAATCTGACTGGATTCGGGGTAATTTTAATTCAGATTGGCACCATCACTTTTTGGTTATACATATCATTTCTATTTCACTGCCTGAATGTTGTGTAAAAGTTTAAGCACATATTAAAGTAATTATTGTCTGCTTGTTCTCTTTGTTTCTGGCAGTCAATAAGCCTAATTTTACAACATTAGTTTCACCATTTGTGCATCACGTCTCAGAATGGCAAAGCTGCTAGTTACTAGGTTTATATTTTAGCCCCAAATCATCACATGTTTTTGCTTTTCATATATATTTTAGCATATTAAAAAAACATTCAAACATCAATGTATATTTTCATCTCCAAGCAGCAACAACAGTGCACACAAATTGCTCACAACACACAGGGCCCTTTATTTTGTTCTACCATTCCCAGTCCCTTTTCCAAACACAAAGAAGCAGTTGTTTAGTGGCAGTTCTTTGATTTCATTCCAGTCTCTCATTACCTTTTTAACTTGCCTGTTCTTTTCACAACACCTTTCATCAACTCTCCCCATTACAATGCTCCTCTCTCTTTGCAGTCATTAAGTTTTTAGAATAACCTCAGGCTGCAACAGATGCTACCTCTACAAGCATGCATGTTATCAGGATGTGTTAAGGTAAAGCAGTTAGCTCCTTCTATTAGCTCTACAGTCTTCCCAGTTCAAAGACATCTCATTTTCCTCGATGTCTTACTTTGTGCGTTGTTATACTCAACTTAAAGAGCTCTTCTTATTGCTGTTCAGATGTGAGTTTTGCAATGAAGTCCCTTTCCTTTATGTCTTAATTAAAAACTTAATATAAGCCATGGTTCCTTTTTGCTTAAATTTCCAGACATTTTTGTTAACAGATTGTGACCCTTGACCCTCTGATGGAAGTCTCAGAGTCAGACAGCAGCTGTAGTCGACAAAGGCGAGATTAAGAGATGCAACAGATGAGAGGGAACATGAACAGAGCAACTTCACGCCGACTTCACACCAAAAAGTGCTACCACTTTTTTACACTTCTGTTGATGCAGAAAAAATGTAAGTAGCCTACGCATAAAAGCTGTATGGTAATAACTTAGTTTTACAAATCTTGCTCACTACTCAGAATTAAGTCTTTTACAAAGAATTACAATGAATCACACCTACACTCATTCAGACACATTCGATGAGTCAAGAGTACTAACCATAAAAAAAACCCAACCCAGACAACAAAATCTTTGTATTTGTTATGTTGTCACGCATCCATACAAACTTTCAAACTGGATTTCAGTGCTAGAAATCAGGCTAGATACTTGATATCCTGATTAAAGAAATGCTTTTGACATTAGAATGTAATTTTAACACAACATAGCAGTGATTTTATTTCAGTTTAATACTTTCATGGGGTCTTGTTTGGGTACAGATTGGATTCTGTAACTATTCAATGAAAGTCCAGCGCTGTTCTATTTATGTGATTCATTTTCAGAACCTGAATAACTTTAGTAATATTTTCACTTCAATATTTGTTCAAAAATCTAGTTTATCTCAGCATTGTAGTTTTTGGCAACCCCGCTTACTGGCAGTTCTCAAAAAAAAAAAAAGTATAAAGTTAAGTGCAATATACAGTATCATCCAGAAAGCAAAATCCAAGAAAGACACAGCAGTCTGGCATCCACCCAAAGCCTCCAGCTATTACAAAGACTGTATCGTTAGACTGCAGACAAAAGCAGTGAATACTCAGGGAGCGCTGCAACATGTTTAACAAGAAGCTAGAGGAGAACGCTTTTTGAGTGAAAGGCCATCTGCCGGATCCGTCGCAATGCCAGTCCTTAGCTAGCTCGCACCTGCCAAGTCTGTGCCTCGGGAGGGACAAACTTCCAACACGCACATTACCAGCTATGGCATTCTCTCACAGGGCAATAATGGCGACCGCGTGGCAGTAACTAGAGTGATTTGTCAGTGGCGTGCAGAGTCTGAAGAGGTTTTTGATGTTTTCCAGTGTTTTCCCTCCTGCGGTAACAATAGCATAACAGTGGTGTATTAAACAAGAGCCGAGTGGCACAGCAAATCAAGCCGTTTATGAGGTGGTGCTGTTTGGGGCGCTGCCAGCACAAATGCAATGTGGATGTAAAACCAGGAAGGAAACTGCAATAGAGCAGAATTTTAGAGCTGTTTTGTGCTGGAAGGGAAATTGTTGAATCACATAATGTTAGGTTACATCCAGGTCTTTAGTTTGTTATTAGCAAGAATGTAAGGTGCAATTTAAAAGTAAATGTTCAAGCAGGGCTGAAGCAACTGTGCTCATAAGTAGTGCTGTCACAATATTAAATAAACTTGATTTCAGTGCTAAGGGAAAGTCTTGGTTCAGATTTCAATAACAAGATAACAACACAAAAACACTCTTTTTTAGACTCCAGTTAGCCCTGATGAAGGCCGAATGGCTGAAACTGCGTTGCTGTGATTTTAACTTTATCTGCCATGTAGTAATAAAGGCTTTTAATTATTTTGTACTTTTTCAGTGCCCAATTTTTCCAACTTCATAATAGACTCCATAAATTGTACTTTCGCTAATATCTAATTTTCTTTAATACCTAAGACCTTTCTAAAACTGTTCACGATAGGCCTAACTAGATCATGTTTACTATTGATATTTGTTCCATTGTTCCAAGCAATATCTTTCAATGAATACTAGTTTTAGTATCAATTAATATCAATAGTGTACCAATACTTTTGACCACCCTATTCCTAAGACAAAAGAAAAAAGTTCATCACAAACTTTAGGACACTTGGATCAATTAAATACTCACTGAAAACCATGGAGTAAGTTATAATTATTATTCACCCAAAAGTAGGAAATCTGCTCTAAACTTTAATGTTACTCAATGCCTTTTAATTTATATGCTCCATTTGGCCCTTTCTGACAACCAACAGGTCCCATATGACCAAGCAACATGAAGTCAATGGAAAATCAAACTACAAGAGCTCTCGGACAATGATTAGAAGTGCTGACATTTGGACAGAAAAGTCTTTAAAATCTCTGGTGGGAAATAGTTCAATAAACCCAAGCCCTCACTGTCAATTTTCCCCCTGAATCTCATTATGAGCCACATCGAGGGCAAATGCATCCAATATTAGATACATTACACCAGTCGGGGCTGTGAATTGCAGCGCAAATTCTCATCCAAAAGTAAATTTCAGGAACAGAACAGGAAATGAAAGGCAGACAGACGTGTTGGAGAGCAGGGCTGAGGGGAGCGAAATGAGAACATGTTGGAAAAATGGATTCTTGTGTGATTGACGGATAAGATGGCAGCTTTGATAGATGAAAAGCAGGAGGCAAGGACTCCACCAGACGGGAAAGATACAGGATGATATATGTTTTTTTCTTTTTACATTTTTGCTAAATTCTTGTGAAATCGTACTGGATGACACTTGTGTTGCATATAAAGGTGCAATCGGCCACCCGCCATCTTCCCCTCTCCCTCTTTTCATCTTTCACAGCTCCTTTCTTCACAAATTCTACTCACCACTCAAGCTTTTCTACCGCTCTCTTCATCATCACCTCCTCCTCCTCAGATATCTATACCATCCAGTGATTGTTTATGGCATGATTCCTGCTCGAGTCCCTTGTGCCAAATCACACCACTGGAAGCGCACATGTTGTTTAATCGAAACAGCAATCAACACTACTTCCTCCCTCCTGCCTTCACCTTCATGTATATATGAATGTATTTAGGTGCATATAGATGGAAGGAAATGCTTGGATTTGATGATGGTACCTAAACCATTATGTAAAATATCTATACCTATGCATCCATATGTAAGATTCTGTACCATTGGTCAATGAAAAAACAGATATTGGTGGCAAACTGGATTACAACATGAATATCAAAGAAATAAGGAAACAACGATTCTGTACCATTTTGCACCGAGGTAAAGCACAGCAGCAGTTTTTAGTGCCTTTATATTCTTTTAGTTATTTTTCATTCTCAAACAAAAAAAAAAAAATGAGACTACAAAAACATGGTAAATGCTTTTGACATTAGAAGTAATTTTGCGTGATTTCATTTAGTTTAAACTTTCATAGGGTCTGATTCTGTATCCAGAAAATCCAGCGCTGTTCTATTTAATTGATTTTCCGAACACAGCAGTCTGGGCTTACTTGCAATTCTCCAAAAAAAAAAAAAAAAGAAAAAACCTATAAATTAAGTGCGATATTCATCCAGAAAGCTCCAACACAGTGGACTCATGACAAGTAGTCATGTCTAATCAAATAAAGAAAGTTTTTTTTTTTCATTATTTAGATTAAAATCAAATGAGCACAATGTAGACTAGTTCCAATAGTTAGATGCTGTGTATACTAGATGCTGGTTTAAACGCCTTGATCATGAATGAAATACACTGCCTGGCCAAAAAAAGGTCGCCACTAAAAAAAAAGGTCACACACTAATATTTCGCTGTACTGCCTTTAGCTTTGATTAAACCATGCGTTCGCTGTGGCATTGTTTCGATTTCGTTTCTGCAATGTCACAGTATTTATTCTCATCCAGTGTTGCATTCATTTTTCACCAAGATGTTGCATTGATGATGGTCGAATCTTACCACTGCACAAAGCCTTCTCCAGCACATCCCAAAGATTCTCAATGGGGTTAAGGTCTGGACTCTGTAGTGGCCAATCCATGTGTGAAAATGATGTCTCGTGCTCCCTGAACCACTCTTTTACAATTTGAGCCCATTGAATCCTGGTATTGTCATCTTGGAATGTGCCCGTGCCATCAGGGAAGAAAAAATCCATTGATGGAATAACCTGGTCATTCAGTATATTCAGGTCATCAGCTGACCTCATTCTTTGAGCTCAGACTGTTGCTGAACCTAGACCTGACCAACTGGAGGAGGCTCGAACCTATTTGCTTAGTTTAATCCAGGTGACGACCCTTTTTTTTGGCCAGGCAATGTAATTGAAATGTAAGTGCGTAAAGGGACTTAACTTGACAATGACTTTGAAAAATAACTGGTACCATTACTGTATATTTTGTACAATTTCTGTGTATTTTACTTCATGAACAATATGCTGTAATATTTTAAACAGCCAGTTACTGATTAGTTACACTGCTTGAATTGATAAAATACGTGAGTACATTGACTTTAGTGCAATTAACCCTTGTGTAAAACTTAGTTAACACCGTTCTAGTCTGGAAAAAGGGATAAGTCAGGTGTCTGTCGTCTTTGGACAATATGTGTAGCAGGTTGATTCGGTGGCATATATGTTGAGGCTTATACAATAATTCCACACTGATTAAAAACTCCCAGACAAAAGCAACTTGAATGGTAGGGAGGACAGTCTGCTGATTACATCCCTCCGAGTCAATAGTGAATAGAGCACTCAGCCTGATAAGCAATCACCTGAATCAATACTAATGTTTTTACCCTGCCCGCATTAGTGAGTGTGTGTGGGTAGTTTTTAACATGTGGCTAATCTAGTCCGGGGCCCATTGTAGACAAACAGTTGCAGCGGCAGTAAATTGCGCAGGCTGTCGTCCCCTTCCAAAGAGCTTCACTGGGCTTTCATCTTCTCACAACAATCTGTATTCTTTTATTCCCCTCTCTGCCTCTCATCTCCGTCGCCACTTTGGCCTCTTTTTAGAGACACAGCATTAACCTTCAAAGAGGCACATCATAGAAGGGGCTGCCACATACAAAACAGACCACGCTTTGGTTCATCTAGCAGCGTATAAAATGTCCAAGTGGGGACATTTTCCTACATGCACTGTATCGTATATTATTGGTGTTCTTTTTAGTCTCGGTTGTTGCAGGTAGTGGGTGCCAATAAAAGCAACACTGTGCTTTTCAATAACTTTCTTAACCAGTTTTGGTCACCTTGTAGTGCTGGGTGATGTAACAAAATTTGTGGGGAGTTTTTTTTTTTGTTTTGTTTTTTTTTTGTCACAATTTCTTTTTTCTTTTCTTTTTTTTTTGCCTGGGAATTTCTGCACACACTTTTATTTTTGAATTTTAGACAAAGGTGTAAAGTAAAAAGTATTTTAAAAACAAAGCTGTCTGTGCGAGCTTGATTACAGGCCAAAATACTACATGAAAAAAAAATTAAAAAATGCAAAATCAAATTGAACTCTAAGCCTATCCAACCCCATTGTTTTTTGTCACAATTTCAATTAAATTTCATGTTGCCTCAGTAAAAACTATTATAGCTTCCAATGTGCATTTTTGAAACGTAAAGAATACAGGCTTTTAAAAGTCTGAACTCCACATGTTTTTACTGGCTTATATGTATAATTCTGTAGGCTGTATACATCACAGAAGTAAATCAATGACTACTACTTTAAAATGGTAGCTAAAATATATATGCTGAGTTAGTAATCACACAAATAAAAGTTGGATCTTTTAATAGGATCATAGGGTAACGTCTCACTTCCCTGTTCACTAAGCTGCTACACTCAAAATTCACTTTCTCTCTCTAATCTCCTTAACTCCTGACCTTCCTCTACATGACCAATAAGATTATACCTGTCAGTGTCTGAACCTGAAAGTGACCCTGGTCTGTCATTGGCTCCCAGCATCATCAAATCCTCTGAAAAAAATATCACCCACACTCCTGCTTTTTTCTACCAAGGTATTTTTGGTTTGAGATCTGTACCTAATTTAGAATTCCACTGACAAGAATTAATATTTCATAAACTCATCAGTTCTTTCCTGCAGCACTTGTAAAAATAAAGTTGTGCTTGGATAACATGAGGGTAGAGCATATAATCAGAAATTTTCAACATTGCTATTTAGTATACAAGAAATATTGCTGAAAATAGGCCTAGTTAATCTTGTATGCTTTGCACTGCATTCAAAATATAGTTATTCCTTAACAATGTAACATATGTCAGACATGTTTTTGACCTTACCTTCCACTCACAACAAAGCAGGTCACCAGAAAGATGAGCAGCACAATGCCCCCAGCAATGGACACCGCAAGAATAGTCGATTGATTCGGGTCTCCAATGGCCAGAACATCTACGAATAAGACAGAGACAGTGAACTCATAATCTTCCAACTTTAAGAAATAAAAGTCTGTTAGAGGGAAGCTGGAGCCAAGTGAAAGATGATAGCAATTGAAACGAAGATAAAAGACTAGATTGAAGGAGGAGTAGGGAGAAGGAACTAAAAATGAGCAGAGGAAGCGAATTGAATAATAAGTACGGCTCTTGATGAAAAGCCTCTCTCACTGTATGTATATGAGAGCCGACGCGAGACCCGTTCCCCGTTCGGCCTCGCTGTCCAAATGGATATGTTAACATTGCACATAACAAGGCTTACTGCAGAGAACTTTCTGCAAAGACGCATTGATTTTTACGCCACACCAATCGAGCCATTACTCAAAACAAATACCCCATTTATCTGACTTAGCTAAGCATGAGCGGACACGTGTGCCTGTGTGTATATATATCCCAATGTGTTGAAGAAGCGAGCGAATGCCCAAGGGCTGTCGCAGATAAGCATCGATCTCCTATTACATTTACCGGCGCACGCATACACACCTCTATAGGGATCGATAGCATTGATCAGAATAGATAACCTCCTGTTGATTGCTGGCAGGTTGGCTGAACGTGGCACAAGCTACATTTATGGTATGAACTTGACAGTGGAGTAGGTGTTACAAATAGCTCTATTATACAAGGGATATGCTTTCAACATAAGGAATTGATTTACCTGTTAAATGCAAAGATCAAATATGAAATGTGACAATGAAGACGTATGGATTTTTATTAGGAAATGAATAATATAAAAATTCAGTGTTAAGATTATCCTTTTGTTTTATTTCATTCAGAGTCTACATCACTCATCCTCTTTTTCAGCTCTAGGAAATCAAACGTTTCTAAATGATAAGGTAAGGTTAATGTGACAACAGCTGGAATTTAAAAATAATTACTTTTTTGGATGTAAAAAGACTTAATGTTTATTATTTTTAGACCTTATAATTTATTGGACCTGGTCTTTCCATGATTATAGATAAACTTAATCCCTTAGCAATGATACGTTGTTAACCACTCTGCCACAATGTGTCCTAAAACGTGTCCTTTAAACTGCTCCATTGATTATTGTGCGATAGATTAATGTATAGGCCTTATGCTCCACTAGGCATCTAAAACCTAGTTGCACTTTATATACATTAAATGATTGACCTCACTGTCTTTCTGCGTGGGAGTCAATGCTCTCTTTAGCACCACAGAACATGGCACCATAATGAAACTATGTGACAAGTACAAAGGCTTTAAGAGACAGTTAACAGAGGGTCCTGACATAACAAGACAGAGGTACAACAGCAGCAGTTTGTGGAACATTTCCCATTATAACCCAAAATGGAAAGATCATTACCCCACAGCAGCAGCTCCTGTTAGAGAGAAAGCACTATTTGCAGCGTAATGTTTCCAGCATCAGGCCAATTCTGCACTTTTTTGTTTGGGACACAATGCCTTATTGATTTATGTATTTTGTTCTTGCTTAGTGTTGTTTTGAGAAAGACATGACACAATTACAGTATATTGTTTAGTGAAGGTTGAAGGTTTAGCTCAAGGTTTAGCCCGTGTATGAAAATTCAGATTTCTGCTCAGCAATGCTAATTTTGAATAATGTATTAAGGTTTTTAAAATGTACACATTCTGCCTCAATTTTGTCTCATAGCTTCCTTTTTGAACCATACCTTTACTTTTATGCATATGAGAAAACAAGATCTAGAAAACTACCAATTTAAATAAGAAAAATCTATGAAATGTGCATTAAGTGTGCTGGATACATGTATATTGACACCTTCTGTTCATTAATATGCTCGAAATGAATAAATAAATGAATGAAATATTTCTTGTAAGTGTGTGAATGTAACTATGGGATTGGGAAATACTGAAGCACACTTAATACGTCATAATTGTCAAAAACACTGTTCTCTGTTTGTAGTTGTAGTAGTTTTGGCAAATGCCCATGCTTTAAATTTAATACTTAATAAATTGTTTGTTCTTTATGATCTTTGCTGCTGAAAGGGCAAAAGTTAACAATGTGCCCACTGAATCTATGAAAACCTAAAACATAACACAGTGTTCTACAATATCCTCTTTCAACAGTAAAATGTAAATGAGCCTCAGTGCTGATATAAAAGCTATTTTGTGTGCGTGAACTCTTTAATCTGCAGGAGGAATACATTAGGCCAGATATAATCAGTCATCTTTCTCCTTGTTGTTGACCTTCAGTATCCAATTTATGTTGCATTTATTTTGCGAGCGTCACCGTTAGCACACTGGCATGCAAACTATTTCGATCCATCCTATCAAGTGTGTGTTTTATTGTTTGTTCTGGACTAAAAACCAGTGGGAAATGAAATATGTTGATAGCATAAGTAGTGATGTACAAGCTTGGTGCGTACCTTCGTGACTAGTCTCCAGCTCAATCTCTCCCCCATAGCTGCCGTAGCCCCCATCTGTGCGGGCCCTGACCCTGAACACGTAGGTGGTCCCTGGCTTGAGGCCATCCACTGTCATCATGTTGGAGCGAGTTTTCAGGACAGTGTAGTTCTGCTCACGCTGGTTCTACAGTGAGGGAAGATCAGTTAGTGTACACATTTTATACTTGTTAAAAACATGACCGACCACAATGTAAGGCTGAAATGTTCGTATGTTGGAGTCAGCGCAGAGAAGTGGGTGAGTTGCATTGAATTTACAGCTCATAAAATGCTTAGTGCTAAAAATACCAGAATTCTTACAGTTTGGAAATATGGTTGACCACAGTATTAAGACTGTATAGTTAACTTGTATCATATTTTATAGTTAATTGTCCACTATGTAACTTTTTTGGTGGAGGGTCAACCATCTGCTTGTTATTGCTTTGCCTGGAATGTTCCGCAGTATGGCATTAAACATCTCTGCCTCCATGGTCAAAAGCAAGTGACACCACCAGATTACAGATTAGAGCTGTGGAGAGAATGAATAAAGTGAAATGTCATGTGGAATATTCTGGGTGAAGCAATAACATCTGCCTGGAGATAAGCAATTGGCAGACTCTCTACCAGAAAAGTTACATAGTGTACCTTTACAGATACTGTCAAGGTCAAACAAAGTGAGTTACAGAAACATACATATTGAACAGACCATAGCATGACAAAATTAAGGTGGAGGAATATGATAATAAAATTGATGATGCATTCAACCTTCCTATGGGCCACGTTCACCTCACATTTTTCATCTGCTCATCACCACTTAGATGCATTTATACATGAGCATCTGCGCTGTCCCAAATCCTAGCCTTGCCAAATCTACACTTTGGGGCAATATGTTTCAACTATGTTTCTTGTGCTCCCCCAGGTGTGCGTGTGGGAGGATGAATAAAGAACAAATGTGTGTCTGTCCGTAAGATGACTCCCCACAGAGAGCTAGATACGCTGCCTAATGGAGGACACTCTACAACGTGGATTAACACTATTTTACTGCTAATCACCGGCAGCACGTACAGGCAGCCTTAATTTCATCACCTTGGCTGTGTTTTACAAGGTTTGTTCGACAGATGTGTGGGTAATTGGCTTGGAGGGAGCAATAGGGGAGGGCTTATGATGGAGATAAAGACAGAGGGAGAGAGGAAGAGCGAGTTTTTTGGATGAAGAAGTCATTACTTGGATGCCTTAAGGCCATAGACAGTCTTAAGTATAGTAAACAAGGGGGAAAAAGGTTTATTGAGGGATTTAATGCCAGATTTGGTGTTTTTCTAATCCCACTTGAAGTCTTTATTACACTGTGATTCTAAATGTGTCTCACCTTCTCGTAATAGATGACCTCATATTCCACTATGGCTCCGTTGGGCCGCTCCGGACCCTGCCAGGCCAAAGTCACGCTGTCCTTGCTCCGCCTTTCCTTCAACACAACGCTCACTGTATGAAACAAAAATAGAATAAAAGCATTAACCACAAAGTCATAATGTATCTGAACCACCCAAGTGCCGTGGGATTATTGTTTTCAACGTTGTTAAAGTGCTGTTTTGTTTTTGTTTTTTTATTTTTCTTTGTATTTTGTCATTATGGACCAGTCTAACTTGGATCAGATGAGGGTGTGTTCTTTTTATGTTTTACTCATATCATTATATTTTATCTCAGTTCTCATAGTAATTGTATTATTATAAGGATTTATATGCACTGCAGCCAAAAGGAGAATGCATGAAGAGTGCATTAGCTAGAGTGACTAGACAGTTTCATCTGGACAGTCTAATCTGCCTTTTCACTTATAAAGATGTTTACTGGTACTTCTCTGATGTTTTCTGCAAGATCTTGAAAATTTAGAGCTTTTACCTGCGTTAGACCTCTTTTAATTCATTACTCAATTCACAGGGCATGTCTTTAGTTAACCAAGTACTTCTTACATTTTTACATGTGCTCAATAACATCAACCTTTGCTAATGAACGTCTAATGTTTTATACAGTGTGCGGTGCTGGATATGTTAGTGTGACGTGTGTCCTAGCATGTCAGTAATTCATATGCAGAGATCTTACACAAGAAGACGTGTTCTGGTGCAGTTCAAAGTGTGTTTTACTGAATCTACACTGGAGTCAAGAGTGCTACAAGTGACACCTGCTGTCATAATGAGGTTAAGAGCTATGTTCATCACTTCCACCCCCCACGAACCACCACCTCCTCCACCTTTTTCTCATTCACACTTATTGAGCCTATTAGTCATCAGCAGTCTGTCACATGATCCTCTTCGACACAAAAAACATCTATGCCACACTGGGAGGAAGATGTGTGTCTCTATATGGGTGTCTGTATACTTTGTATAGTTAAACTAATCTTGCAATGTTTGGAATTTTGAAATCAAGACTTGCTACTACTATAATCAAAATCTAATAAAAAAAAACAGTAAAACCAAAACTTCACCAACACATGTTTTGTAGTCATAGTAGTCATGAAGTAGTAATATCTTCCTACTACTACTCCTACTTCCTTCCTTATCATTGGGTGCATAAGCTTTAGATACTAAAATGAGATTGGAGATTTTTATTTTTCAATAGTTTCTGCCATCTGATGAACACCTTAGTATGGCAATAGTGCTTTAGAAAATACTTCCTACCTGTTTGTGAGGTGGTGATGTTGATGACCACTGTTCCCCTGGGTGTGGGGCTTAAATCCGACACTCCGTTCTGACTCTCCACGGTGAAGCTGTAGTTGGAGTCTGGTTGCAGGTCGGTGACTAGCACATTGGTGGAGGAGAGACCAAACTGTCGGGGGATGAAGTGCACACTGCTACCACAAGGGGAGCACTTTTTGCCGTCACCAGAGCACTTCCTGCAGTGGAGGCTGTAGGTGATGTCGCCCCGCCCCCCTGTGTCCCGAGGTGCAGACCACTCCAGGGTCACGCACGTCTCATTCACAGTGGAGATGGGGTTTTCAGGGGCAGAGGGAGGACCTGTGCAGGAAAACATGATCAAATTATGATTGTGGGGCTTGCTTTGGTCTACATCAGGGTCACTTTGGTTATCAGGGCCACTTTGTCAAAAAGCAATTTCAACTCACCCAACTAAGCTTCACCTCAGTGTCTATTGCCAATCTATATTAGAGACTTTAGACTTTACAATGAATAAAATAAATGCTTAAGCACTTAAAATACTTTGGAAGTGGAGACTTTTACCTTGCTTTTTAATGTTGCATAAAAGTCTATAGCGCTTGCAAAATCAGTATAATAACTTGTAAGTTGTGCAAAAGGATTTCGTGATCCAAGCTGCCAAATTACCATGACACAATATACAAAGTGTTAGTCTTTGCTGACTAATACAGAATGCCTCAGCTGTTTGGCACTGACAAGTGTTGCAGACTAGTACAGCTAATGTTGATCAAAGATTACAGCAAACAAAGGTGAAACTTGTCTCTGCGAAGGCCACCCACATAGTCCACAAAAGAAAGCGGTTATAAGAACTAGCCCGCTGTCTGTTTTGTGTTATTTAACCGATGTGGTCCTATCCACATTAGTAAATCTTTTCTGTCATTCTTTTGATAAAGGCACAACTATCTAAAACTAGAACCACAGCTGAATATAACTCAACTTATATAACAAATGTACTTGTATATGAAGCATATATCCTCTGGGTAGAGTCCTGACTTACTGGCAGAATAGTGTTAAATATTACATTCCGGCAGGATAGTCTGGTAACCTACAAAGCTCAGAGTTGTCATGTATGTCATTATGATGGCCGCTCTATAGGAGCTGCTCATATGGAAAAGCGCTGATTATGGCTAGTCCCTGCTGCATGCTGCAGTGCAGGTATCTATGGAAATGTGTCAGTGGATGCCCATTAAGCCTGACATGTCATCAGGCCGGGCTGAGCCTGAGCCCCAGGGGGGCCTGGCAGAGCCTGCAACTTTCCTGATTAGGCTTCCCTGTGGCACAGCCCCCAGAAGAACAGAGGAGATGGGGGTTTTCTGGCCATGGAGGTGGAGGCCTGGCTCAGGATAATTGAGACTGTCACTCATATATCTGTTGAATAGAGGTTCTCTGATCCTGCTAATGCACCCCTTTTCCATCCTGCATACACTAGGCCACACATAAGTGTCCATCATAATCACCACTGATTGGCCCTTTAAGACACTGGGACTATTCCACTGATATTCTACATTTCCCCCTGCCACTCTAGTCTTCTGTTTCATTTCCTTTGTCTGCTGCTGACTAATTCTCTCACTCTTCTTTTAGCCTTAATGCTTAGGAGAGTCAGAGTGGGCCCATACATGTTTTGATGAATCACTTTTTCCACTTGAACACCTGTCACGTCTCGCCTGGTGCAACGATTAATATGTGTAATCTATCATAATCTGATAATGGCCTAGGTGTGGGTAGCATGACGGTACGTCCCACTGTTTGTAACGGTCACAGGACCTCACCACATCTTTGGCAATTCATCCATTCATACATCCATCCATTTTCTACTCTCTCATTTTGTTGAAAGGCAGAAACACTGCAAGAAGATATTTGCTGTAGCCTTTCATAACTTCTTAAATAATAACATTTTCTAAAACAAACCTAAATGAGTGTGTGTAGACTCACGTGTGCAGGACATGGAACGTGGGTCAGTCTCGGCTCTGTGGTAGCCCCTCTCACACATGCACTCGGTGGCCTGTTCCTGAGGAGACGAGCTGTGAGGAGGACATTTGGTGCAGTAGGCGTCTGTAGCTGAGGCCTTGTATGTACCAGGTCTGCACGCTGCAAAGGAAGATGGAAAAAATAAGTCAATTATATTTTCTTAATTTGTGTAACACTGGAGACTACTTGCATTAACGGTATGGAATTCAATCAGAAATATTTTGTCAATTAAGTTTTAAACTCTTTAGCAATTGCGTGGAGCCACATTATGCATGTCACAGTTGTAATTAGTGTGCCTTTTGGACTATGCCATGTATATTTAGACAGGTAATCAGGTAATTGTTAATGTCAAAATGTTAAGTAGTTGTCAGGGTTTTTTTTTCCCATAAGTAAGTAACGATACAGCAAGATTATCAGGTTATAACACCACTGGCACCATTATTTATAAACACTCAAATGAAGAGTAGCCCACTGTATCACATATTGTCAATCGCACTCACCACATCCTTCTGACAGCTCGACACTGATAAACCTCCAACATGATCACACATACGTCACTATTATGACCTAATCTTAAACCAGACTGCGCAGACTCATGGATACAGGATACACAAACAACAGCTTGTGGTTTGATGTAAACTGGGTAGAACGGATCCGGCGAGGTCATAAGTCCATGTCATGCAGCACCAATGGCAACAACAGCGCGGGATGTAATGTAATGTGACGTGAGAGACCCGGACAACCAGTTTTACCACAGGCTCCGACCAAACAAAACAGCAACAGCAGCGCCAATGTTATTCCTCTTATATAATATCTTGTGGGGAATTCAAATACAACAATAACATAATATGACTAGTGCTGCGGCTGTTACACCGGGTGCATATTAGTCATTATGTGGAGCCATAAAACTGCGAAGGCAAATCTGTGCTACTGCTCAACACAGCAACAAAATGGATTGGGGACCTGAATGATTTCCCTTTTGCATTCCTGGCAGTAAAATGCAGTCCAGGCTTTCTCTTTGGTAATCTGAATATAGATTACGCATGTATTTATTTTTACATTCACAGGGCTGCTTCTCCTATTCTCATAAGCCCTTTTCCGGCCACAAGGCGGTAAATGGTATTATAGTTTGCAAAAAGTAAGGGAAATTAGGGTTGCTTGAAAAATGTAATTGAATACGTGGCTTGGGTGTGACTGAATGCGACCAAAAAGTTCCAAAAGTCCCTCAGTGCTCTGGGGGTCTTGAATGGCATTATATAAATCCATACATTAATCATCATAAAACCAACATTAAAAGAGATGAGCGCAGAATAAAAACCTTTCAGTCATATGCACAGATAAACAGAATTGTTTGGAGCCTGGATTTAAACTGTCAAAGTTTTAAATTGTTACATTTTTAAATTTAAATTGATTTAAATTGTCAAAGTAGACAGCTGTCTCACATCTTCAGGAAGACTGTTCCAGGTTTTAGCTGCATACAACTGAAACACTGATTCCCCATGTTTAGTCCTGACTCTGGGCACCAGCACGAGGCCGGTCCCTGAAGTCGTCAAGAGTGTGAGATGGTTCATATGGCCCTAACATGTCAGAGATGTACTTTGGCGCTAGGCCATGGAGAGACTTGTTCACAAGCAGAGCTGTTTTAAAGTCTATTCTCTGAGCCACAGGAGCCAGTGCAGAGATCTGATTTATTATATTATTTATGGTTTTATTAATATTAACACACTAAATTGAACATGGCAATATACAAAAATAACCAAAAAAAAAAAAAAGACTTTCTGATCTGATCTGTTTTTTTTTTACATTTTTTGATTTTTACCCCAATCAGGTAAAAGTGTGTAGAGGTCTAAACTACAGGTTAAACAGGTTTTATATAAAAATGAAGGGATATTTTGTTGCTTGCAGATGACATTCTATTACCTTACGCAGCTTTATGCAGGCCTTTGTGATATGATGATTTGCTATGATTTAATTTGATTGTTCAGCTTTAATATACAGGATAAACATTGCACATAGAATACTAAAATGAGTATAATACTTCAAAGTGTGAACTGTGTGTGAGGTTGGATCAGAGGTGTGACAAATGCACCAGGTGTTGATTGGTTGTTGTGCGCTGGCCCTGGTCTACACAAAGGTGTTAAGTACGCTCTGATTGGGTATGTGTGAGCACTGATTGCCTGCACTGGATCTGAAGGTCAGGGATTTAATCAAGCCGTACGTCACTCTGCCTCGAGCGGCGGTAAATTTTCCCTCCAACACACACTTAGAAAAAATGTTAGGATACACAACATAATGAACAAGACAGTGGGCATTGGTGCGCGCTTTAAGAGGACAAACTTCTTTTTTGACCTGATCAGAAGTTAGAAAAAGTCTTTGTGATTTAATAAAATACATTTTAGTTTCTAAAATGATGTCTAATGGGTAGAAATAGAGCCGAGATGACTTTGGGACTTCTAAATGTTAAAACTGGCGACGATGCTGGCATGCAAAGGGACAAGGAGCTGTAGTTGAGAGGATAGCATGCTAACAACCACAAAATTATGCTCCTTCCACCGTCTCAGCTCAACTTTAAATCCAGCGGAAGGGGCAAACAAAGTATTTTAACCCTACTTGTTATAAAGTCTTTTGAATTGAATGACCTTTTTTAGTGCTTAATTTTTTACTTTTCTCAATCTGAAACTGATCCCGGCATTTTACTGCTAGCATGCTCCTGTCTAACGTATACTTGGTGTCAGCAGATCTGCATAAAGAAAGATGTTGCGTCAGAACTGGTATGTGATGTGCCAAGTCAATATGCAAATCACTGCACTCTAGACTAGACTAGCTTAATTTAGTCATAATGCTGAGATAAGACATGTTCATATTTCAGAACAAGCAGTGATCTTTTTGAATTTGATCTACAAGTAGTAAATAAATAAAACATTCCATTCCAAAAATATTTTCTGCGCCAAATTCAAGATATGTCCAACACACTGAAACAAACAACTGACTATTTGATACATTGCTGTGTATTTATATTTTACACTGCCAACATTTTTAAACCAAGCATGTTATTTCCTGGCAGTGGTTAACCTTCAAATATAATAATGGCCTAAAAGCAGAGTGGGTTCTCAGTGTGGCGGTATGACTTCCACCTGGTTGCTGTGCAGGCTCCAATACAGCCGATAGTATTTTTAGGCAAATCATTCATCATAAGGGAGCAAAGTCCACTAGCACAATCCCCCATAGACCTGAAAGAACACTGGGAAGGGGGCTATGTGTGTAGAAAGAATAGTAGAGACAAAAAAAAAACACGAACGAGAAGCAAAGCGAGTGATAATTCTCCAAGGGTTACCGAGCTCTCCTTCCTGTCAGGTTCAGCGTAATGGGTGCCTATGCAATGCCATGTGTGCTGGCGAGGATGTAGCAGCTTGCTTTTCTCTAGGGCGCTTTTCATCCCGGCACAAAAAGGAGCCCAAAGATGGACAGAAGAACCCCCATGCCAAACCTGCATCCACTGGGCCAATTCCTTCCTTTTCCTGGGCTCCTCTTTTGCACCCTATTTTCACTTGTTTCCTTTCCTTCACCCCAAAATGTCCTTCGTGTTTTTTTCACTAGCTATACTCCAAGTCGCTACCTCATGGGAACAGGATATTTGACTTGATTCCCTTATGATGAAAGGGTGTAGGCACAGATCACAGTCTATAAAAACATACCAGAACACAAAAAGTAGTTATTCAGTTACAAAGTTGTGTTGTATTGAAGCTATTATTTTAAAAAGGGACAGTGTTAGTGTGTCAGCATGTGTGTGGACATGTTCCCACCAAATGCAAAGTGTGGCATCAGATCCAGTGTCTTATTAAAAATTCATCTCGTCACCAGAGACAGTGTATTTGTGCCGATCAATAGCTCTTAGATATGATATAGTACCACTGCTCCAGACACTCCCTCAGTCACCACACACGGGACGGCAACTGTCCTTTGGAAAAAATGTTTTGACTGAAATATGTTCACGGCAGAAAAAAAGGATGACAACAACCTTGTTTTTATCCTGCTGCGAAACTTAGTGAAAAGTCAAATCTTTTCAGGTTAGTTCAAAGTTAGAAAATATTCATCGCACATAGATCATTTAAATGCAATACTTAGCCTTATTTGAGCCTTAATATAAACCCATTAATACACATTAGAGGCTGTCAAAGAAACTTTTCTCATTAAACAGAAAGTTGTAGCCCACAGTGAACTTTTGTACTACGAAGGATCAGAGTGAATATTGTGCATGTTATAAATTTCAATACTAATGTGTATATACAATTTACATTGCAAAACCACTTAATATAAAGGTAGAGTAATACATCAAATGAAACCAGTGGTAATGTTGGTGGCCTGAGGAGGATGGATGTCAATAGCACGTGTGACCACAAGTGGACGGGACACGTGTCCCTGAGAGCAGGAGGAGACAGATTGAAATGCAGGGTCTGGAGGAAGCCTCTTGGTCGTGTTAAGTGTTTGCTGGGATACAGCCCGTGTTTGTGTGTGGTCTTTTGAGAGGGAAGTTGTGTGAAGCTCGCTGGCCCATGGGAGATGAACTCTGTAATGGTCACCATGGCAACAGGCTTTCAGGATGAAGCCCTTCTGCGGGCTGCCCCTGGAGTGCCACAGAGCTGCTGTGAGCGAGCTGCTGTGAGCGAGCTGGTTGAGAACGGCTCCTTAAAAATTGATACATCAAGCGTCAGTGGAGAAATGTGACGAGATTGAAGGTGGCGTGTTTGGAGGCCACCGGGGTCGAATCTGCCTGTGTGTTTGTGCTCTGTGTACATGTCCATGAAACATGCGCCTCCTCCCATTGACATGTTTTCATGCTAAACAAATGATGAGACAAAGGCAGCAGTGTAACACTGTATGTGGGGAAAGTCATACAAATATGAGCATATACTTTTATATACTGTTGGCACATGGCAGTGGCAAAACACTATTTGTAGATCTGATCTGGACTTGAAACGTGTTCTTTATAAATACTTTGTTTGATTACCAAGCTCTTGTAACCTCACTATGAAATCACAGAAATACAGATAAGCCACAAATTCTGTACATCTCTCAATGATGATGAATTCAGAGCACAATCCAGTCCATCTGTCAGTTTTCTAATACAGGGCTAAAAGCTCTGGTCAACTGTTATTTTATCTGTTTTATATTTGTATTTAATTCATCAAATTGTTCGGCCACTTCATTTTCTGTCAAGTCTAACAAAAATAAATAATTCAACCCAGCAGATTGAAATTTTATTTTAAATTTTAAGCAGTGATAATTATTCATTTTGACTTCAGCACCACAGAGTTTTATTGAAATCCAAAAATTTGGATCATTAAGTGCTGCCAGGGACATTATTTCATTATTTCAGCAGTCATTATAATTGAGCGATTTTACATCATGGGAACTGATGTAAAAAGCTTAAGGGCAATTAGGAAGGAAATGTTTCTTGTAAATAGGTGTTGATCAAGCACAAAGTACAAGGAAAGATGCTGCGCTAAGTTTTTCTTCAGTAATGACTGAATGATGACTAAGGCTGAATCATTTTAGCAACTGTTCTATAGGCACGGGGAAATGTTAGCAAACATTACAGCAACATAACAGAAAATAAAAAGCCAGTCAAAATATACCATCTACAGTATAACACTAGTTAACTCACTAGTCCAATGAATATTTAATCTTCATACAGTGCCATCTTTAGGACGAGTTCCTGGAAGCTGAGGATTTCCTTTTCCCCAGACACTTTTCGTATAGATCGTCTGAGCAGCAGCCAAAGGACATTAAAGGGGACTATATATTTTCTGGAAATATATATTTTCTATATATTCCCCTAAAATGACCCAGGTTATTCTCTCTATGGCCAAATAAACACTCAGGTTTATATACAATTTATTATTTGAAAGCAGATTAGCCTTTGTGCTGTGTTCCAATCTTTGCGGAACACAGCACAAAGGATCCTAAAGTTCAACTCTGTTTAAAATCATTTATCTGCATTCATAAAAACACAACTAATAGATAAAGGTATATTGGAAAAAGGTAGGTATTTGGCCCAGACAGTCTGACAGGTTCACCAGTATCTTGTGGCTACATTGCAGACATGAGATATGAGCCGTGACCAGGCGATGACACTCACACAGTGACTGACAGCTCACAATGGGCCCTCAGTGTATTTATGGCATCCTATGGCATCTGCACTCTCCCCTGGTGGAAGCAGATCTGAGATGTCCACAACATGAAGCACATGAGTACACACAGGCTGTCTCTGATCTACACACTGTTCCTCTGATGTCAGCCAATTACAGAGAGCGTCCGAGGGGAACTAAAAGATGAACCCTCTACTTTCACTCACTCCAGCTCACAGTAAATGTTTCCACTATTACACAACGGCCACGATTGGCAAGAGAACTAGATATGTATTTTTGTAAATGAATACATAAAGCAACTGTTCAAAATGTATTGAGTCAACAGTATTTTGCTATTTGCTATCAAGTTTGATCATGGCACAAGCACATCTCAAAACTGTTGAGGCCCTGGCAAAAAATGCTTGGAACACTTACAGGTGCACCATGTAATCTGCTCTACTCTGCTTGTCTCCAATATGTATGTATGTGTTACCTGGAATGTTTCACAGTATGGCGTTAAACTCATCCATCTTGTACTTATTCAACTCCAGATGTTTTTATAGTCCAAAAATCCCTTCAAAAACATGCATTCTCACTATGGGTGGGCTGGCCTCTCAGTCTCTACAGACCTGACCTGTAACTTCGAGTCACCTGCTTGACTCCGTGGAGATAGATAAGTTCAATGTCATTCCCAACATGGAACATTCCAAACAAAGCAATAACTTTTCCATGGGGACAAGCAGATGGCGGATCCTCCATCAGCAAGGGCAATTTTTAGTAAGTTTTTTTGTGACCGAGGAATGGGCAGCTGTGAATAACTTCTCATTTGCAAATTAAGACAAAAAAACTTGCCATTACCGCCTACCACCTGCAATGATTTCCTTTAAAAAATTCAAGTACAATATATTAAAGCAAAGACCTAAAAATATGATCATTCATGCTTGACATCTTTTCTTATTTATGTTTCACAAAAGGTCCCAACTTTTTCTCTCCTACTCCCTCCTCTATACTATCTCTTCTGCACCTTTTGTATTTATGCCTCTCCCTATCCATGCGTCTTATTTCCCAGCGGTCTGTCTGTCATACGTTGACCCTGACCTTCTCCAGAGCTCCTGCACAAATATTTACTCTACCACTGACAGCTGCTGACACACACACACACACACACACACCATCCAAAAAGAAAAAATGTGGAAGAGGATGGTGTCATATTCATCGCAATTAAATCTAACACTTGCTTCATTCTCGGGGTAACCCAAGTTGATGGCCCTCCAGTGTGGAGCTGTGACGATTATCCACAGGTCTAAAAACACATTAAATAGATACCAGGTGTGTGTCTGTGCCGCTGGGGTCAGGGGCAAAGGAGGGAGAGGAGGGAGTGAGCATGACAGGCCTGTGCAGAGTCTGCTGGGAGTATGGTTCACTCTCTGAATAGCTTATTCTTGGCTGTCTGTTTTGCCATCAATACAAATAGACCAGCAGCAGAACAGTGTATCTTAATACTAAAGCTACTGTCTACTATAGAAATGTTTCAATGGTAGTATTTACTTATTTTAACTATCTCCAAATGCTTTGGCCATTTTAATTAATTGAAATTCATGGTTGATAATGGTATTCAGTATAGATCAACAATGAGAATTAAGACCAATAGGCGATCAGTGTTAGGAGTAATGCTGTTTAAGTATAACGGACTTAGCAATGGCGTTATTTTTATCAGTAATGAGTAATGTAACTAAATACTCTTCCCTCTGCTGTAACGCCATTGTAGTTACTGTTAGAGCATTTTACTATGCTCAGACTCACTGACTGTGATTTTCAGCAGGTCACAGATCAGACCCTGCCCTCTCGTCTCTTTCATACGACCTGCAAAGTTTTTTCGTTTGTTTTGGGAAGTAAACAAGACCGAGATGAGGGATTAGAGACACTAGGTGGCTGTAAAGACTGTCCTGGCATTTCATTGGTTTAGCGCTGGCACGTGGCCGAATACTCACTGTTTTCAATGCACGAGGAAATATGCCAATTCTTGTAGATTTTATGGATACACATCATTATTTGGCAACTCTTTTGTGACAGGAGAACAAAGAGATGACTACAATGAGAGTGACACTTGCATCTGGAGTTTACAGATCACTAAAAAAACTTCAGCATGGCGATAGTGGACACAGCCCTCTGCTCACGATATTTATCAAAAGTGCAGCTAATTTAATACTGTTTGGTGGTTCACCTGGTTTTACGAGTGTACAAGTGCTGTCATGTGACATGCACATGTGACATGCACATGTTTGTAATGTTCTGATCTCTGTGTGCTGTTTGGACAGAGTCTGCTGCTTAAAGGGGACAGTTTGCCCTGCTTTGTTGTGACTGGACAGCCGTGAGTCCGTTTCAGTGCTTTTGAGCTCTGTGGAGAATAGCTTATACCTCTGACGCTGGGAGCATTTGGTAATTTGTAGGCTAAAGAAGGCTGAATATAGCTCGTTTTTACCTGCTATAGGCGATGTGCAAAAATGTGCAAATATCGGTCTGTCTCTAATATTCTGCTAGCAGTGACTGTCTTCAAGCTTGCTAGACCAACAACCATTAAAAGCTTCTTCTTCAAGAGCATATTACAGTGTCTGAAAGAATTGGAAGGAAAATCCTATCCCCTAAAATATGGATATAAATTCTACATATTGAAGTAGTTTTCTTTGCTTGGTAAAGTGCCTAGACCAGGACACGAACCAGGGATGTGGGTGGAGTTAAGTTAGACTAGGCACACAAAATGTTTTCATTTTAATCTATTAGAAGAGGTCACGTATTTTTTAAAATAACTTGCAAATTGACAGAGGAGCACACCAACATACAAACCATGCAGTTAGTTACCGCCTTGGCAGAGGTAAGAATAGCACATCAACTGTTCTGGAGCTTTGTCATGTTGGCAAAAGTTACACGTTTCTTTTCAAAATGTATTTTTACTGAACTGACTACAACACAGCCTTGAATTCTCTCTACTTTTAAACTGCAGCCACAGTCTAAACATACATCTCATACTGTTAAATGTATTCATACGCACGCTTCGTGTCGGTAAACGTGCCCCGTGACCGGTGAGTGGTGTGTGGGAGGAGCCGCGCGGTATTTTCAGTTCATCACTTTCAATAATTCATTCTCTCAAGCAGCAGCGGAGAAAGCAAAGCCGTGTGCCTCTGTCTCACACAGTAGCTTTCTCTTCACACAAACATGTAGATGTAGCTGTCAAGGGGGAGGCCAGATTCTTCAGAACTTGTATTGGTGGGTGGGCAGTTTGTCAGTCAACCTCAGAGCAAATTGAGCAGCAGCAGAAAGAATGAGAAAGGAAAAATCCCCATGTGTTATTCTTATTCATGAGTGGTAGCGGAAACTTCCATCACCCAGTGGTTAAACTAGCAAATGTTTAAGAGGTAGGCAGATACTTGTAATAACGTCCTGTCAGCAACTTGTTACAACTGTTTTTCAGTTCATTGTATTCAATTTGTAGGCAGGTTTGCTACTTGCTACTGGAGATTTCCTTTCATAAACGTGTAATTATTGAAATGCATGTGCAGCTTGGTTTTGTGTTATTTTAATAATGACTGCTAGCTACATAAATCAGTTCAATCTATAGACTGTATAAAGAAGTGATTTGTCTGTTATTAATGTTCATAACTTGATTTATGGACACAATAGTGAAGTAAAAAATGACAAGCCTGATAGCAGCAGTTATGGAGAGAGGGGCGACAATTTTTCAATGTAAAGTGAATTGGACCCGGAGTCGATGGAGCCGGAAGCGCGTCTATGCTCGCTTCCTATTTAAAACACATCAGCTAGCAAGTTAGCATCTTCATGTTTTTCAAAAGTGGTGGATTAAATTTGAGTGAGGCGACAGGTAGCAGATGGTAATAAGTGTCAACAGAAGTGGTGGAGGCCAACACATTTGCAAAGCATTCTGGGATTCATAGTATTAGAGGTGCATGCGCTATACTGGTGAGAAGGCCGGCGGGCCAGCTCTAATACATATTTGATATGATCTTGCGGGCCATATATATTTATATCGAGGGCCAAATTTGGCCCGCGGGCCTGAGTTTGACATGTTTGATATATACAGTCTATGGTTCAATCACAGAACGACATACTGCATTTACAGTGTCTTATAGTGCTCCCCAAGGGCCATGATCGTCATACAAGATAGGAACACAGTCTCAAAGTAAATTTTGAATAAATATGGCAATATCTCACAAAGCAATAAATAAACAAAAGAAGTTCTAGGGTGGTAGTTCAGGGGTTAATGATCTGTCTAACATATCTTTATGAATGCAGTTATTCTGGCATAAGTTTATTGTTGCTAATTTGTGCATGTAATTCCAACTTCCTCATCTCATGAAATATCACTCATCTCTGTGCAGCTGCAGTGCACAAGCTCATCACAAACTTAATGTGTCAAATCTCTCATTAGTTCTTTATTCTTTGCTCAGAGCTGTACTTTACATTTCCTCTCTGACAATAGTGCAGCTGTACTCTTTGAAACCACAGACAAATTGGCCAACGACCACATCTGTATGACAAATTTAGAAGTGAGCAATAATGTATGTACGCCAACGGGCCCCAATCAGTCTTTTGACAGGCCCACTGTACATCTGGAAGCTATCCCGAGATTCAAAGAGTGAAGCAGAGTGAGGCGTAGGGGTCAATGGCTGTCTTCCTGTTAGCCTGGCTTCCTGTTGGATTGGTTCGTCTATGCCTGCCCGTGCATACAAATCCAGTGGACCTTAAATAGAGCAATCCTAAACTGACTTTGACTGGAGAGACGTGAAAAAGTTTCCCATGAGTATGTGCATGTTTATCCCTGAGTGGAAGTGCACGAGCATAAAGAGCACAGCCAATTAATAGCAACTGTACCCAGAGGAGTCCCGGCTCTCCAGCCCTCACTCTCCTGACTGCGCTCTGCGGGGAATACTGCTGCTATATAAAGACCTGAAGAGTAGAAACGTGCATTCACAGTTTCAGAGTCCTTGGCCTGTTTTTCCTTTTTGTCTCTTAAAGTTACACTATCCAGTTTGAGTGTATTGCCATGGTTAAAAAGACTAAAAAACTAGATTTGTATGTATAGCACCTAGTAGAATGCAAATTACATGTATTTTTGTGATGCACGTATTGCTCTGCAGTTGGAATATTAACTGAATTTAGAGACAGTTGAATCCATTTTTTGTCCTTGCTTGTTTATAAAATATAGCAAGAGTTTAGTCTTATTTTAGACTCAGTTAAGCCCTCATTTACACCTATAATACCACATCTATATTAATATTATTTGGAGATCACTGGATAATACATCTAGTGAAATTCTTATTATCTCATCATGCATTCAACCATAAAAAACAGCATTTTTATTTTCCAAATCCAAGACTCTATATCTGGTAGTAGTAGTCTTCCATCCAAAGCCTGTCAACCAACTGCTTTCAAGCCATTCTTATAAATATGCCAGCATGGATTTAGTGTTTTAAATGTGTCATGGACAGCTCTAAAATATGCACACACTGTCTTATTTTGCATAGCATTATTTATTTTTGTATGTTAACATCTGAAAGGCTCCTTTTCAACAATACATTTTCTCCTCAAAAGCTTTGTACCCGATTTCTCAGATATGAGAAAAATTTGTCTTGCCCCAGTGCAGATGTATTGTATAAGCAGCTCTTAAAGTCAAAATAAGTCTGCTGCGTGCTGTCACCATCTAATTATGAAGCATGTCATTGTCCAATAATCAGGAAGTGCACATTAGCATGCTAGTTGTTCTTCGAGAGCTGTAAAAAGCACTTATTGTGGTGAATTATTATGATGCTTGGAAGTGAGGAATAACTTGTGCAAACAGTTTAAAATGAACTAGTTTCGTTTTGAACCCAGTAAAATCAGGCCCAGCACCTTTAACATCTAAGATACATGACAAGGTCCAGACATTCCCTTTCTCCACTCTACCTCCTGTTTCTGTATGAAGGCACTGCAGATACCTCCTTGGCTCTGGGGTGCATTTGGTGAGCATTCCTGGCGTCTTTAGCCGAAGTCTGGCAGGTGATCGGCGGTGGCAGTAGCAGCAGCACTAGGAGGCTCTTTGTGTGAATAGACATTATCTGGGTCAGCGCTGCGTGGGTATGTAGAGAGAAGACTATGCACCCTGTCGAGGGTTTAAGCCTTTTGCCATTTTGTGTGTCATTTATTCCTCAACAAAAGATGAAGGAAAGGGGGGGAGGGGTGGGATCTGGGGTGAGGACATGTGAGCGAATTGAGATAAAGGTAAATGAATAGGGAAAGGTTGGCTGTGAAGTAGAGCAAAGGATTTAGTCCAAAAGTCAGACTGAAAAGGCAATATGCTCCTATTGGCCTATATCTGCTTCTTTTGGTTTTCTTATAAACAGTTTAATATCTGTTGGTAAGGTTTTGCTCAGGTTGACATTATAAATAGCAGCAGAATAAAAAATGGTCAAGCAAAGCAGCGTAAACTATATGGGAAGTGAACAGAATAACATACCTATAGCCTATAATTAGAAAAAGAGAAGAGGGAGTTTGTTGTATGGAAGCCTAGAGCCATCTAAAGCAATAAATACGTGAATGTTTATTACAGTAATTATCCAAGCTTCGTGATTTAGCAGCTTGAAGTTTATATTGAAAAGTTGAACTGCAGCGCTCATTGCTTCTAAGGAACTATTGAATGTTCTGTTTGTATATATGTAACTACAAAAAAGTACAATGTTTTAATTGATCAACTGAACAAGAACCACTATTAAACTACTATTAAATCTGAAGTTATTCAACAATGTATCAATCAATTAGACGGAGCCAGCGTGCAGTGGTCTGATATTGTCACAAACTGCAGCCTTTACAATATACTCGAAAATGTACTTTTTCACAGTTGTGGATTTAAGACTGAGCACACCATGTGCTCTCCAAGCTTGGGGTTTCTTGCCACTGTATTGTATTCCACAGATCTAAGTGCAACCATCTCACTCCTTTAGAAATGAGGCTTTACTGTAGCCTGAAGCCAGAGCCCACTAGCATTTGTCCTCTGCTAACATCTGTCCTGTGCTAACATCTGTTTGGGTATATCACCTTGGCCTTCCGATTCTCGAGCAGCTTAACACCTAATGCCTGGCGCTCATTCACCTCTTGTACTGTACATCCACAAAGCCCTTGACTGGCTGTCTAAATCTGTGTGTTAGCCGCCCACTGCCTGCCTCCCATCACCTCTCCAGATCCCCGAGCTGCCACGCCAACGAAGAGGAGTGCTGAAGGAAGGCGTGCAGCAGGGAGCTCTTGACCTTCACCAGTCTGGATGTGAGCAACATAAAAATACTGGCTTTACGCATCTCCACCGGCCACATCTTACACACATTTTTGCAAAAACAAAAGGCTGCGTGATAGTGTTGGCAAAAATGTACGATGTGCAATAGCTGTGTGGAATATAGCAGTAAAGGTAAGGCTTATATAGCCAAGTTTAAACCCGGTTTTAACTAGAGATTTCAAATATGGAGCAAGACCACCCGTAAAAAAGAAAGTAAAGGAAAACCAAGATGTAACCTCTGACTGCAAATTAACATCAGGTCTAAAACTATTTCCAGTTAATACAAGAACTAACTTAAATACATTAAATCTATACAATAAACCAGATCAAAACTTATTACAAAACACGCACTTTTAAGATATCCATATACATTTGTTCATATCTCATTCACCACATTTTGAATACATTGTAAAGCCTATACAAACTCTCAGACCAGACCTCATTGCGAGGAAGCCAATAAGGTCCAGGCCCCTGCCGAGCCGTGGGCGCTCAAACAATGCACACTGCTCTCCAAATGAGCTCCTTCTCATTCACAGGTACAGAGATTAGCCTTTACCACATCTGTTCAGCCCTTTATTGTGTACAAGGCCGCAATCCTCTTACAAATGTGTTCTTCAGTACATGCATGGGAGCCAGTCTAGGGACATGTGTCATACTTTCTACACTGAACAAATCGAAATGCCTTCCTGCTGGTCTGTGTTCTGGGCCAGAGCTGAGTGAATGGCTAAACAGCAGGTCTTTGATCCCACTTGTCACCGGGAGACAGAAACACAAAGTAGTATAGGGAGATTTTCCAAAAATACATCAGTTCCTCAAAGTGAGATTGTGCAGGGTACTGTTAGAACCCTCCAGTCTCTGTGATCTCATGGTGATGGTATTTCAAGTGTTAAACATGTAAAGGAGCTAAAAAGGAGGTTTTCACATATTTTACATGGTGTTTTACAAGCGGAGTTCTACAGCCCTTAGGACTCCTGTTTGACGTTTCTTGTGGTTAACTGGTTATGTTAGGCACCTTTGTTCTTGAGTATGTAGCCAGAGGTAATAACTAGAAAAGATTTGCTTTACTTCACCAAGACATTTCTATGTATGTACGACTTGTTTTAGACAAACATACAGCCTCATTCAATTAGATAAAATAAATAATAATCAGTAAAATATTTTCAAACTGAATGCATTTTTCCTTAACCAAACTATCTTCCATCAAGTTTAAAGACCAATATTTACTTTAAATGGAATAGCAATACCAAATGGAAACCAACTAGTACTTAATGTAAACCAACAAATAAAGAAATGTTTTGCACTAATTATACTATTTATGCTTTGGCGGAAAGAAGCTCCAAACCACAACTGCTACAAAAGCAAAGTATTCTCAACTTACTAATAAATAGCCAATGCGCAAACAAAACAGCTAGTGCCTTTAGTAATAAACTGCTTGCCGGGGGTCTAAAATTACATGTATTTTGTTCAAAGCAAAAATATATTTAATAAAACTATGCACATTTGTTCCTCAATAATTCTCACTCTAGTTTCCTCCAAACGGCATAAAAAGAACAGCAGGAGAGCCAAATGTGAGCTGTACAAGCAGTGCGGTGTGACTGGGAAAAGTACCCACTTCAAGACTAAGTTCTCTTCTTGTGTTGGCCGCATCAAACATGGAATAAAACAGATTCCAAGTAGACCATTAAGAGGTCATGTCGCCTGGAAACATGTCACATTGACCTATATTAGAGTTTTTGCCCACTGTGAGTTAGAGAGGAAAGGGTGAAGGAGCTGAGATGAGAGAAGGAGGTGACAGGTGTCCATCCCTGCTCCATCTTCAACTCTACAAGGCTGTAATTGGGGGTGTCAGCATCACACGGGACATTACATGGTCTTCAGAGAGGAGTATCCACCACAATAGCTCAGAGGGACAGAAAGGAGAGGATGAAGGTAGAGATGAGGTAGGGTGTGTGCCTGTACAGGGCTCAGTGTGGGGTAAAGAGACAAGGAGATGTGACAGGTCGTGACACAGGATTAGAGAGGGCTGTGGATGTGAACGAGAGGAATATTATTATGTAACTCAAAGTAATTGTGTACAAGTGAGATTCTATTAGTGTTCTTAGGGGTACAGAATGATGCATCCATTAGGACTAACTGATGCCATACACATTAATCTACTAAAGGTCCTATATTGAACCAAATTGACTCTTGTGAGCTTTTAGAATGTTGTTACCTCATCAAAAACATATCTGAAGTTCATTCACACATTTGAGTAACCCTTTATTATCAGTCTATGTCCAAAGCTTAAAATTCTCTGTTCTACCGTGTGATGTCATTCAGTGTTAGTTTTCGAGTTAACAGCTTCCGGCCATTCTAGGGCTGAAATTATCCAAACAATTCGAGTGAAGATTTGTTAAAAACACAGTGGAGCCCTTTATTTTAGCTAACAGACATAAACTAGATAAACATAATGCCATTTAGTGTACTGTCTTATCAAATAGAAGCTGTTTAGTAGCATGTGCAATTTGCTTTATAATGACATATGATATTAAAGGTTTTTACGTGTTTCTAATTATTGCTTTGCTTGGTAGAACAATACCTGTTTAACTTAATCAAGGTCAAATGGCAGATGAAAAAAGTTGAAAATCACTGGTTTGAAAAAGGTACGGACAATTTAAAAATTCATTTTAGAAGCTAAAAGGTGTGGCCGTGTATTTGTCTTTGTTTACAGTATGGTTGCTAGGTATACCTCTACGCACGTCACTGCTGCTCGTGTTCAACCAGGAACTACAATGATAAAATAGTCAAGAATTTTAGCAAAGTGCGTAGTCTAACCTGCCATATGCACCTTGGGTAATCTTTTTTATATTACCCGATGGCACATACTCGTGTTACTTTCATGCATTTAAACTGTGAAAAAAAAAAAAATCCCAGATAATACAGTTGCTACATGATAATACAGTGATCCGATGGAGCCCTGGGCCTTTTCTCACCATTTCAAAGCCTTATCAAAGCAGTGCTGCTAACTGTCTGCCAGGTTATATCACTGCCCAGAGCAATACCGCGGCTCGCTCCCAATCACATTCATGTCGGCAGGTTGGGGCTGGAAACACAACATATTTCTCATGATTCCTGCCACTGCTGTTAGCAACTTCATACATGCACGTGCGTTCAAACACCAGGACCAAGCCCTGATTTATACATCTTTAATGAGTTTGGGTAAGGAGAAGAGAGCAGCCAACGGGGGCTTAATAGGAAAGAAAGTACAAATGCAATATAAAGTCATATTATAGAAGGGGAAGAAGAATTTTGTTTCTTGGCAACATGGGTAACTACTTGTTTTTTCCCTTTTAGACTTGCTGCAGCTAATGAGGCTCCTAATAATAAATAAATTAAATAATTACACTTTAATTACAGTATAATTACAGTCTATGATGTTAGTAGTGTTTATGCAGTGATGAATATGTTGACAGATTGAGTACTTTTACCACTTTAACTAAATACACATAAACGCTTACGCCACTTCAAACACTTAACGCTAATAAAATATTTTTTTTTAAATTCGTGACGATGAGGAAAAATATATCACAAATGCAATTTAAGCTGACGGCAATTAGAATCAAACATCAGAAAAATGAAATTGTGAGAATGATCGATAATTTTGTAGAATAGGTGTTGGAGGGATACACTAGGGTCACATAATAACAGGCAGGAGGAGGGGGAAAGGCTAAAGATAGAGGGAGAGAAAATGGCCGTAATTGGAGGTGTCTGGTGTTTGTCTAACAGAGCAGTAATGATTCCATTAGCGCCTGACTCCGACAGAGAGAGAGAGGAGCGGGGGGGCAGGACATTGGGACAGACGCTATAGGAATCAGTGTTAGCATCAGAGCAGCTACACAAAGGGATCTGAGGGTACTATTAAAAGCCTTGTTCACCTGCACAATAGTGATAATTGCAAATGCCCTCTGCCATCCTTTTTTCACCTCTTTGTACAACATTGTGTTTAAAAGCATTAGGCGAGCTTGATTCCCCTGTGGACAAGCTTTAGACTATGTTAAGACAAAATATAGTTTCTTTGGTGCTTCTCACAATGGTCTGTTTAAAAGCACTCAATCATCTACAGTAGCTCTGAATAATTAGTATTTGTTTAAATACACTAACTTTGCTGTTTCCATGAGTTCTAACTGCATATCTGCATATTGACTGTCCAGAATAAAGGTTTAAGAAATAAGTTGATGTAAGCCCTCATTCATGCAGAAGTGGTTGAAAAATGTTCAAGGACAATGTTTTTGACATTGAGATGTTCCTTCCATTGTCGATCTGAAAGTACTGGTCTGGTGAACTAGAATTTATGACAAATAACATGGTATGGGACAATAGACTGTAACAAATATTGAGTGATTTAGCCATAGACCACCAAATTTTTGCCAGCTGGTCAATTAGAGTGCGTGCCAATGAGGGGATTTTTTAGTTGGATTAAAATGACTACAGAATGTCAGAAAATAATAATAATAAACCATTATAATTCCTCATTAAAACTATAAGCAGCAATCTATAAGGAACAACTTCCAACAAAACATGTGCTATAAATGTATGCAAATCCTTCTTAATATCAAAACAAACTGCGTAGGTGTCGCACACTTCCCTGCAGCTAAATGTTCATTACTCAGGGATTACAACCTTTTGTTTTTACTCTTTGAAAATGTCCCATACTATGCAAATGAAACCAAGCAATTGTTCCATCCACGGCTTGTGCTGACCATAAGTTATTGCCGCAGACACATAAATCTGACGACCTCTGCCCCCACCCTGTCAGGAGGACTCCATCAGTACCCTTGCACACATGCACACAAGCCGGACCTTATTGAGTTGACGTTAGCTTGTTAAACATGCTTACATCGGTTTATTTATCCTCCAAGGGGAGATAAGATTCGCTGAGCAGACTGATGAGGTCATGCAAGGGTCATAGGTCAACCCTTCTGCAGTGCCAGATTGACCCGATAAACAATAAAGAGTATCAACCTTAAGCACGACATGTTATTTTACGAGGCACACTTGTTTTTGTTAATTGAGATGCAGCCGGAGTGCCACCGCAATCTGTGCACATTCTTCCAGTATGCAAAGTCTGCCGGGTACAGCTTGTTCCGATTCGCTTTGTCTCCAAGGCCCAAGTGCCAAGTTTTCTAGGCGTCTGGGTGCTGCTTTTCCTCCAAAACAACTGAAATTGCATTATGCCCGGAGATTTCGAAGTTTGCAGTGATGAATCTGGGAATGCGTTTTCTTTTTCAGGGAGGAAGTGAGCCCGTGGGGACAGGTGAGACGGTGCTAGGACTCCATTACAGCTTGCTCTCTCAAATTCATGCCGCTATAGAAACGAGCACAAAAAAGCCAGCACACACGCGGGGTATGCATGCTGTCAGTGGAGGTTTATGACTCAATAATCTTTTTCCCATGGCAAATGCACATCAATAGGCACTTTTTTGCAGCCATACCTCAGCATTCAGGGGTTAGTGAGAAATAAAATATTCAGCCACACCACAAACACTCCAAATAAACAGGAAATCCAGCTGTTTTAGTAAAAGGAGTCGTATGAAAAGTCGCATACAAAACACAATTTGATGCGACAAGAGCAGAAGTGACGTAAATGGACAATTGTGTTCTCAGTTCTATTTTAGAGCCACATCACTGGTACAGCCTTATGTTACACTCACCCTGGCCTTGTTCAGAGGTAGCTACATTACATTGTGTCCAAAGCTTCTGTTGTATTGAATGGCAGTTTCCATTATGGTGTTGTAGACACACACAAGGTTAAGTACATGTAGTTTTCTTCTTTCTTATTTCATGATATAACTGTTAAGCTATATAACAGTAAAGCTGTATTTGAAGCTGGCATACCCCATGGAATCAAAGCTACTAGAAATGTACCAGAAATGTTATCTTAAATAAGGGTCAGTTTAGCTAATGTCTATATAACATTTAATTTTTAGCATCTCATTCAACTGAATTTGTTTTATGATAATGATATGTGCGTGTGTGTGTGTGTGTGTGTGTTTGCATGCGTGCGTGTGCACGTGTGTGGTGTGTGTGTGTGTGTGCGTACGTGTGTGTGTGTACTTCAAGGTCTATTTTCTTGATGTTGAACTGTAAACTTACTAGACAAAAATGTATTAAGGAGTCTAGGGTGTATATGTTTATAAGTTGTCGCTAGAGGCCAGACAGTTCAAGAGTATAATAAAGTGTCCTTAATATAACTGGATTAAAAACACAAATCTGAACATAGCGCCTCATGTACTTACGCTGGCAGACATCCTTGTTTTCCTCAAAGCCGGGTTTGCACACACACCTCCCGATGGGCACGAGCCAGCCTCCATCTGCGCTACAGTACATTTTGGGCGCCTCAAACTCCTCGGAGGCGTTCACACACACTCCGTGCACCTCCACCAGAGCCGTGTCCCCGCCTGTGATGGTGTCTGGGAACTGTGCCAGGTTCAGGACGGTCAAGGGGCACTTCTTATAAAAGACCCGCACGGACACAAGGGCGATGCAAGCACCTAGGTCCTGGAAGGCCAAGTAGAAGCCCTTCTTACTGAGGTTACTGATGTCCCGCACCTCTGTGTTCAGCTTCATCACGCGGTCGCCCACGTCCACCTGCAGACAGGAGCAGAGTGTAATATACTACGGGGGAGCAAATGGGGACAAATATATTTTTAAAAACATGTCTAAATGTGTGTGAATGAAGAACCATGGAGCAGCAGCATGCATTAGCATGCCAGATGAAATTAATCTTTTTGGAAATTCTCCACTCAGATTTACAAGTACAGTAAAATAAGTTTGAAAATAAAACTTTTCAAACAAATTAATTTTTCTTGGCATCAACGTCTGTCTCTATTAATAGCACTAGCAGTGAGGTTTATCTCACATTGTCAAGGAAGTTTTAGTCTTAGTCATGAAGGATTATAATTGAATGTTAAATAAAATCTTCATCTACAAAACTTTTTAGTTTTTTTAGTCATACAGTATTTTCCAAAAACATAACATGACATACTTAAATGTAGTACTTGTTGTTCTTTGACTACTCTTTTGTAACTATGATTCTCTTCCATACCTGTGTAAAACTCTCATCTGCAGCGATAGTATCTATCTTGACGTACTGACTCTCTTTGATGAACCACAGGTTGGGATTGTTGGACTCATAGTAGTACATGTTGAATGTCTGCAAGAGAAGACAACGCTTGTCAAAGTTATGAAATTGAAGTTATCAGACAAGGCCTAAAGTGGACAATGTAAAGTGTAGGAGACAATGGGAACAAGTATCAATCCAATGTGATATATTTTCTGCAGTTCTGATCCACTGCCTCTCCTGCTTCTGAGCCCATCTGTCTGTACGGCCAGTGAGCTGCGTGCAAACTCCAGCCTGTGTGGAGCTCATTCTGCTGAAGTAATGAGAGCGTGGAGTGGCAGGGGGCACTCTCAGATGGTCAAGTGAAAACTGAGGAGCTACAGTATTACTCAGATGAGAGACTGGGCACTACAGTCAAAATGATAGTCATGAATTGAGAGTCTAAAAGTATTTGGAGAAGTGCATTTTTATGCCTTTGCTATTGCTCTGGGTTTTGTTTATTGTGGAAAAAGTATAATTGTATTTTAAAGCTGGAGCAATGCAACACACTGTAATTCACATACTCTTTTTGCAAATTCAACTGTTTCAAACTTTCAAATGTCTTATTTCATCTGCCAAAAGGACATTTCTTTTTTAAAATATTTTGGAATCATACCACAACATGTTGAGGCAAAGATAAGATAAGGCACTTAACAATACAGCACCCGAGAGTTTACTAACTTCAACACTCATTTGATCAATTCCTAATTCTAAGTGTGTGTGTATAGCCAGTATTTGATTGTGTGCAGACCTCCTTGCAGGTGCCGGGTACTCCGGGCAGGCTATTACAGTCCCTCAGAGTGAACTTGATCTCGATGTAGACTCTCTGTGCGCCCTCTCTGCTGATGTGCCGTGTCCTCAGCCAGTTGTTCTGGTTTGCCTCCATCACATTACAGACCTGGTAGGTTCGCATGGGAGTGTTCCTCTCATCCATCACACTGATCTCTTCCCACTGAGGAACACACAGCCATGTTAAAAACAGCATTAAATGTACCATTTGTCACACAAAATAGCTGTAGAAAGAATGCATGGGCACGCCACTTCAAAGATTTGACCTGCTTGTCTCCATGGTGATACATTTAATGCCATACTTTGAAGACAAATAGTTGGCCCTCTAATAGAAAAGAGTAGGTGTACCTTTGACAAATACTTTGTATGTTTTTAAGTTTACTGGTTCCTGGCTGCTTTGCATTCACATAATTTATTCAGTTGAATAAGTAATGCTACCTAGGGAATTCAATAAATGCAAGGCCACTTTGACATGAGAGGTTCCAAAAGACTGTTCATCGTCAGTGTACTGTACAAAGGACATCTCGAGACTTGCAAGTGCTCATGGGAAACTAGCTCTGGTTCAGTGAAGTGTGCCTCTTTCTGTGGTGAAATAGCATGGCGTGTCTGTTTGATTATGAGTGATGGACTGTGTCATAGTGACTGAAGGACTGCCTTTGTCTGTGTGCACAAGTATATTTTCCTAGAGTCAATGCGATATTCAACACTTCTATAGGAGTTTGTGGTCTGAAGAGAAGCCAGAGAACAAGGGGGCTAGGCCGGACAGAGCTACTTTGTCTGCCGTCATCTGCTGCCATCTGGTTCCACTTCTGACTACGGGCCAGTAATTGAGAACACTTCTTACACCAGGAAAACATTTCAGTCCACACACCAACCACACACGCACACACACTTAAACATGAAGACATACCCTAGACTTAAAATCCTATACAGCACAAATCCAATTTCACTTTCTTAAAAAAAGAAAATAAACGCTTGCGGTTTCAATGTCTTCTGATCCACTTAAAGAGAAGCTAGCTGGATCCTGCAAGAGACACACGCAAAATTCTCTACAGCTGTAAGAAGGCACAAAAGCTCTCAATTGTGGTCAAACTTGAGTGGACCACCATCTTTGCTCCAAGCTTCCTGTCATCATGCTAAGACTGTAGCTTTAGGATGGACGGAGGTGAGCGCATCTCGTCTCCGGTCACTGAAAAACATGTGAACACCAGTGCACCTGCCATGACCACACACTTCTAAAATTAAAATGCCAAATTATAGTACAACAAAAGCAACTATGCAATGACTACTGCTATAAAAGGTTAAAAGCAGTTAGTTGTGTGTGGTTTTGTGATCCTGATCTGATGTGATGGTCCAGCAGCACAGCAAAAGCATGTCACATTTCACCTTCAAATGCAAAGTGCTTAAACAGAACCACGCGGCCTTCTTCTTTGCAAGCTCTCTTGATTATAATCTCTATATGTCGAACCACACACTCCACTGTGTAGGCCTGCCCAAAGCCCTCTTGATCTTGACCCGAGCACTTTGCCATGAGAAAGAGGAGAAAGGGAGCTAGGGCTGCACTCGTCTGGAATAAATGTCACTGACAACCTATTCAGTTACATAATAAGTGGTTCAATGACAATTTTACAGACAAAAGCAACTAGGTGCATGCAATAGTGAAGTGTAACCACATTTCAGCTCTCATTTACCTCTGGTTGGATGGTTTGGTATTGGTATTATCTTAGTTTTAGGTATGATATGTCCTGATTATCTGACCTGCTTAAGGCTTAAACTTAAGTCTTAGTTTGGTAGTAGTGCATCCTGGGTTGAAGTCAATCTTGCTCCAGTGATTTAAGTTTTGGTTAAGGTTGAGGATCATATATATAATTGTTTAATCTTTTAAGTTTGATTTAAACACCCATTCATTCTCAGTCTCATTAAGCAACACGTTTTTTCCACATTGGCCATATTTTTCTCCTTGGTTTTGACCTGTGTAGGCCTATGATTACTCTAGTCCAATCTACTTGGAAAGGCAAATATTTTCAGAGGTGGTGCATAGAGCTGAGAAGAAAATGAAGGAGAGAGAAAATGAATGTTTAGAAATTACGAGCACCGCGTCTGGCAGCTAAACGGACCCATCTGTGTGGAGCTGAGACCAGTCGGACATCACAGGACGGCACACACACACATACTCACACGCACACACAAAACCAAGTCCATGGGGAGTGGTGATTAAGGCAGTTATGGGAATAGTCATTGAGGGATAAAGAGAGCTTTATGATGTCTTTGTTTATTTCTTTGTGGGCCCAGTTTGGAGTGGCTGGATTACTGCCACTTACTGCGCTATACGATTTGGTGCTCTAGTTGGCAAGGCTGTTCATTGTCACTTGAGCGTGTCCTAAAAGAACAGGTGTGTTGTTTGAGTCAGAATCTTGAGCTGTCATAAATAGGTTATGTGTTACTTTTCAGGAGCAGGCCAAGCCTTAAGAATTTTTTGTTGTCTTATTTTCCTAAATATCCTTCACACGCAAAATTTGTATGAAATAATGATATGGTTAAAGTCAAACACCAATGCAATAATCTGATATTTATTATATTTGAGTAATGAAGAGCGATGAGAAAAAACATGATGTGATTTAACTGGTCCTAACGATGTCTTTACAAAAGTGAGATCCTTGAGTTACTTTCATTCTCATTAATGGCCATTCTGTGTGACCAAATGTATGAAAGATGAAACAGGAACAGCCAAATCAAAAGCACTTTACATTTAGGTGAACTTTTTTCATAGCAAAAAAGCAGCACAATGTAAAACTTGAGCATGGCTGAAATGTTTTAAGCATCAATCGATGGCAACCAGTAAAAAATAATATGGCTTTGTATAGAAAAGAAAACATTTGTTTCGCTGTGGCTTGGATGAACAGCAAAACATCTTCGCACCTCCAACTTTTTGTTCAGTTGGCAAATTTTAGATACTTTTTAGTATGGATCAGACCTGGACGACTGAGGGATTACACAGACATCTACACAGACATCTTTGGGCTTTGTAATGTAACAAAGGTGAACTCTGGCATGTCAAAATACATACTTCTTGTCAGTTATATGTTGACATTTGTGTTGGCGGGCTCTAATTAACATGTTGAAAATAAGCTGACCCTCCTCAACCCTCAATCATCTTAGCCAATCAGAATGCTGCTCGCCTGATTGCTTTGAAGTGAAGCAGAGATGTCGAATCAGTCTAAGTTCAACCAGCTTAGCATAATATCCCTGCTTTTGCAATCACCCGATGGCTTCACCTATGAGGATAATTGGCCTGCGAAGTCTGGAATGGCTTTAGCGGTGACAAGAGCAGAAGTTGAACATAGAGGGACCGCGGAGGGGGCGTCCATGTTGAAGCATCATTAGTTCGTATCTGTTTTATGTCCCTCACTGGGAACACCCTCGGCCAGTGACAGAAGTGGGTCGCTCTGCCCGTCTCCACCATATCCGGCACTGCATGGCTTAGATTAAAGTTAACCTCAAGGGGTCAAGTGTGGGTTTGGGCTAATTCAGGTAGACAGTGGTCTGTGATTGGTTGAAATTGGCTCTTGTTTAGCCTATTCTGTGGTTCTAAATGTGAAAGGTCAACTAGATAATCCCTCCTTATATGAAACTTCAGAATGGCTAGTCCTGTCACCGGCCTTTCTGAGCTGCTGCCCTTTCTGCCCCCCTCAGCACTCAAACTATAGAAATATTTTGACAGATATCATTCTGTTTTGACATCATTTTAAACAATTTCAGGTCATTCTTGCAATATACCTTTTTTAAACAAGTAAAACTATCTTACAAATTCATATTACTCGTGATGAGTGTGTAATAGTATCAGTCAGTATTAAAGCTGCACTATGGAACTTTTCTGGGGAGGGGGGTAACACACTTGTCTTCACTGGGATGTTACTGCTTTGCTTTGCCTTGAATATTCCACAGTATGCAGTAAACATATCTGTTTCGCCTTTATGCAGTTACAGGTGTTTTTCTCATTAAAACCAACCAGGTCTGGTGGTATCCCCTGCATGTCTCCATGGAGAACACTCTAAGAAAAGCAGTAATGTTGCCAAGTAGGAGCTCCTCCACCAGAAAGGTTACATAATGCACCTTTCATGAACATAAAGTGTTTTGAGGATTGTGACCAAACACATACAAAAGCCCTTTTCTCATGGAGGCTAATGGCTTTCTCACGTTCATGTTCTGCAAGAGTCAATGACAACAAAGATGAAAGCCCAGACTTAACCAGCTTTATTAAATATAGCAATTTCCCTGTCCAGATTAGGCGTCTGATAGAGTTAGTGCTGGAACAAACATGGGGAAGCCCTTGTCCCTTGTGTCTTTATCAGTGTGGCTTGTTAGCGGCACTAACTGTGGGAAAATAGTCTCATGATTCTAATGATACCTGCTGTTTAGTTTTAGAATTTCAGACTCTGCTGCACCATCAGAATGAACAGAATCATTAGCAGATATTTCATCAGCTTTTATTGATATTTCACATTTTTGTTGTTGTTTATTTTTTGTGAGCTGTGCTAAAGTGATTATAGAGTCATTACAAATTGCCACTTGCCATAGGATTTCACTGTGTGGATAAAACTCATGGGTGCACTATTCTTCAATATAACTCACAGTACTGTCTATTATAAGGTTTATAGAGTACTTTGACCTCCACTTCTGACAATTTATGATGAGAAACTTTGGGAACTGTAAAACTGACACTATTCACTGCTATGACCTTTTAAGAAGTTTGTGAATTTACAAGCCACAAAGTTTTTACTATTTTGAAAAGAGGCTATTGTAAAAAAAAAAAAAGCTGTTCTACATTTTTCCCCAAAGTAAATTTGGCATTGTACACTGGAAATTACAACATTTACAGTTTATGCTTCAGGACGTCAACTGCCAAACTTATACCACATGTTTTGCCTTTGTCCATGCGCAAGTTCATTTTTCCCATAAATAACTCACTGGTCCAAAATGAGATTGACCTTCTTAGGCACAGATGGAAAGGATTGTGTTCTTCTGAAAGCACCTATGCAATCAAAGCCAAATAAACACGCTGTGGCTGCACAATCAGACCATGTCAGTTAGGTGAACTTGATATCCTTGGTCGCACACTGTAGGCCTGTTTCCCCGCTGCACCCAAACCATGAAATACTGTGTGGCATCCTGCAATTTACCACAGTATATAGTATAATGGTGCAATGGAAGTGTGACTCAAGGGGCAATAGAATGGATTCAGATCTATTCAGTGGTTCTAGTGCAGGACTGACATACAGAACGAGCTCTTATTTATGCCTTGAATGCTTTGGGCTTCCGTTCTCTTGATGTGATATGGCTGAACTCCCTCAACCCCTATACCTGCGAAAGGGCTTCTTACGCAACTCACTTGGAGCCGCACCAGTCTACATAAGTTACATAAGTGATATTTAGGCCCGCATCCTCCTTCGTTCTATCCCCCAAAATTTGTGACCCGTGAATAACTGCTCTCTCCAGTGGCACAGCGTTTTCAGCACACTGGAAATAATTTGCAAATTCCCAAGCACTGAATCCCAATTTAGACCGCACAACAAGCGAGGGCTGCCTAAAAGCAACTTCTACCACTCAGATTCGAAGGCTATTTTATGGACGACAAATAATCTTCTTAATTTTATGCATAGGTTTTTAAATACGGCGATAAAAATTGAATTGCAACTCGTTAAGATATGCTATTTGATGAATCGTCATATTCATAGTGCAAATTTTCTGTTTAATGTAGATCTGTACTCAAACACAGACACTTTTCCCTACTACTCCATTCAGTAAGTGAGTGGCAGTTGGACTACAGTGAAATGTGAACTTTCTGAAAAGGCAAATTATTTTTTTTTATCCCTTCAAGGAAAAATAAAGACATTGATGGCATATTATTATCATGAATTGTGATAAAATCTTAATCATGATCTGACTCCATTTTTTTTCTTTTTACTCATTACTGTTCATCCAAGGGCCCTGTTGCATTTGTATTCTACTGCAGTGTATAGTGCCGTATACTCACCCCTTCATTTGGATATGCCTCCCAGCCCAGGTCAGCCAAAGCAGACATAGAATCCAACAATGTAACTGCAAAAAACAGGAAGAGAACAAAGGCATAAGCAACCATGTAAACACTGTAATCATGTTTAATTCTGTTTTCTGGGGCCAAACTTTTTTATGAAAACATATACAAGCGGTTTGTTTGTGCTATATGTGTAAGACAGCAGCAGAATCAGCAAACCTATAATTTTCACTTTTAGATTACAATAGTTGCAGCTGTTATGATCCAAAAGAACAAAAACCTAGAGAAAATGGATGATAATAACATTTGAGTGTTTTTTCACAAATTTCACAAATAGACTGCAGAGGTAAAACTAAAATTAAAATAACGTCAATCAAATAAAGGTGAAAGTACTCCAGAAAATCACACTTGACTATTATTATTACATTTTATGAGATTTCAGCAAATTAAGATTAACAAATCATATTTTTGATGAAGAGAAAGCTCTGTGGACGCGCTACAATCTAAAGCACACCACCAGGGGGAGCTACTGATTTAATGGATACAGCATTTACCCTCAAACTGAGGCAGGAAGTTTCTTTGTTTCGTCTTTCTGAATGTACATAACGTGACCCTTTTCTTTAAGGTCAAAACCTTCTTAGCCCACAAGCTCCAGATTAGCCATGTTTTTCCTATAGGCTGTAAACTGTCACTTTGAATGCTTACACTTGAATCTCACTTCCTGATGTACCCTTCAAGTAACAGAAGAATTATTTGCTTTGTACTCATGCAGGCTCCCATAAGGCAGTGTGACCCTCCATACGTGCCTGCACATGGACTGCCCTGGCTGTCTCCTGCTGGCAGTGTGAGGGTGACAGGAGGAAGAGGAACAAGGAGACTGTGAGGAGGTGAAAATGAAAAGTCAGGAAGCAGCAGAGAGGTGCTTGGGTCTGCAGGAGGCATATTGGGAAAGCAGCTTGGAGAGAGGAGCAAAGGGCTCTGCACCTGTGTCTGTTGAGTTGTTTTAGATTGGATCAGTCTGTGCATGTGGATAGTTTTGCGATTTTGTTGGTATTCTCACAATACTAAAATTTCAGACTCAATTTCAGAACTAAAAATGCTCATTTGTCAATATCAATTTTGAAATCCACCTTTTTTATGAACACTGATGCCCTAGGGAACCCCAGGCCCTTTATCATCTCCATACTATAATTGAATTTTAAACACGTAATAATAAATGTTTCACAATGTGTCCTTGTACTACTTCTGAAAAGGTTCAAGACCATCCACACAAGTAATACTTATACTAGTTAGTACCTGCTTAACAAACACTTTTAAAACCCAGACTCTTGCAGACTGCTTGCTCTTTAATTTCTTCTATTGTTGGGAAAATGGAGAGACATGGAAACAAGCTACATTTACTTAGACAACACAGCCAATCACAGCCCAGGGAATCTCCGCAGACACCGAAGAGACCAACATCAACAACATTAATAACAAAGGTTGACACGGCAACGCTACCACTGAGGCTAACAATTTCACATAGCTCAGCTGGTTTATTTTTACATGAGAAAAACATGAGAAAATATATTTTTCGTGTTACTCATTCTAATACTGTAGTAAAATGGGCCAACAAATGCCTCGAGACTAGAATGGGATTTGATTACTGTTTGTGTTTGTTAGTAGTAATGTTTGCAATGGTGGTGTTAGTTAATTTACAAAAAGGGACTAAAAATTGAATCTAATCCTTAAAATTCGTCCCTGTTAAAACGAACCCAAGTCATCTTTTTGTGTGTGAATAATTCATTTGAGAGTAACACTTTAAGCATCCACCACTTTAGAGAATGGCATATTTTATTGATCCTTTATTAGCTGTGTATATCTATGAGCATTTAAACCACTACACTTTCATATTCCATCCATTTTTTATGAGCTAACCGAAGCACGGGCCGGATAAGTGGAATGAAAACTAGCACACATTCCAATGAGACTAATCAATTAATAGAGAGCAGTTGAGAGTTGCATGTTTACCGTCACCTCTGGAGCCGAGCACAGCCTGCAGGTATCCACGAGCAAAACATAAACATTCAGCAGGCTCCCCTCTCTCTCTCTCTCTCTCTTCCCCTCATTTCTGCCTGCCTCTCTTGTGTGTGGTTATAAGTGAATACAGGCTCTCCACAGCCGCCTGCACCGTGACAGAGAGGAGAGACGTCATGCTGTATTAAGCTATGTTTGTGAGAATAATGGTATAGAATGCACAGTGTCCAGATTGAATAATGTAAACAGGAAATACAGGGGAACATGTAGCAAAATAAAAGGTCAGAGATAGAGCCAGTCGCATGAGCGAGCTAACTCACTCATTGGCATTTGAGTGGCGTACACAAGCAGAACATAATAGTATAATAACATGATTTCAGGATGCGATGGAGAGCGGTAGTATTTCAGATAAAAAGATAAAAGAGATTGCGTTTGTTGAATTAGGTAAATTGTCTGTCACGAACACGGCCCATTATGCTTTCATACTCTCGCTACCTGGGTAATTTTCCCACAGTGCTTTGCAACAATATTGAACAAAACATTCCATTCTCAGTGGCTTTAGTTTTGACATTTAAAAGTTGTGCCTGATACACAGTCAGACTGACTCATGTAAAACAGTTGAATAATCTATAAACACAAATGCATGGTGAATAGGAATAGCTGGGGAATCATTATTTTGTTGTTGAAAGCAAAGGGACTGGCAACTGAATGAAACTACCGGTAAGTAGACGATTTTTAAAAAGCAAAGCACAAGCTAGTTTAAAACATATTAGAACAGACATGACACGTGATGAAATGACTATATAATGTGATGCTTTGAACTCCTGTTGACTCCATTTTTATTCAAATGTAATTATACCACTGTTGACAATAGTGTGCAAAGTGTGTCCTTCATTTGACAGAAGCAAAGACATTGGTCAGTTGAATATTTGTGTGTGAAATTTTAGATTTTACATCTCAAGGTTTGGCTTGATAACACTCACCACTCTTGAGTGGCTTACCACAGTGTTAAGAGCACTGCCTTACATTTCATTAGGACATAGTTTTAAAGCAGTTATCCCTGAGTAAGGTGCTTCAATTTGCCTAAGTGAATCTTTGACTCCACTTTGTTACATCTAAGGTCCCAGAGTTTCTCATTAAAACACAGCTCCTTGCACTACAACAGCGGGCTATGCTAATGTGTGACTCAGGCCATTAGAGCTCCTGTCCAGTGGGTCTGCTGGGACACACCGGTGCAACCATAAACCTGTGCATCAACACTTTCTCTGCTCCCCTCACACCTCCTGTCAATACCACTTATCACTTGTAATCAATGGGCCTCCTCATCCATAATGGATCAGCTATAGCTTCCTGTCTGCTGACCTGGACACTATTTGACAAATAAAGTTCACTCAAACTCCAGCTACTGTGGTAATAATGTGCGTCTGTGGTTCATCAATGGTGGTGAAGGATGGTTCAGCATCACAACAATAAGACAACATCACAGGGGCAAGGCAAAAGTGTTTTGGACACATTCCTCAAACTTAATCAAAAGGCCTGGAGATGTGGCAAAAGCAAAGTCAAAGATTAGCACATTTTTTCCTCATACTGAAGTGTTGTTTATTTTAAAAATCCAAAAGTTCAAAGTTGGAACGCAATATGCTTTTCCTAACAAAAGATAGACTGAAGAAGACCTCTTGATTTTAAAAAACAAGCTGATTGACAATTTAAAACAGTTGCATCTTGACTTGATTTGATCAATAGCACAGTTTTTACTTTTCAAAGCAAAACTTGATTAAAGTGACAACAGTAGAAACTTGTGAAATAGGTAAATAATATATCCCTTGCTCCCTCCATGCGTGCTGATTACTGAGAGACTTGTTGGGTTACACAGAGATACTGTCTTATTGATCCCGGCTCTCAGGTTCACATTTTCTGAGTGTAAGACGAGGAGCAGAGGAGGAAGTCCCTGCTTTTCCCCAGCACCATTCCTCCACCAGGGCTGTGAAAACTCAATCCACTCAATAACATTTCTGCGTCTCTCTGCCACCCCTTGTCTTTCTTGTTTTCTATTTGCATAATGGTTTGTCTCTCTCTCTCTTTTTCTCTCTTGTTGGTCAGCATCCACTTCTTGAGCAGTGAGAAGCTGTGATCCACCTGCCAACAATCAAACTGCTCTGCCAACAGCCGGACTGGCACACAAAGACGCCCCTAGAATACACACTCGCACAATATGTGACTACAGAATGAGCTCATGTTATACTGGAAGAGGAAGACAATAAAACGCTACCATGCCCATATTTAACAAGTTAATTAAAAGCCTATGATATTTAAAATTAGTTTATGCTGGTTTATGATGTGAGAAAGCATAAAACTGCATAATATTACTATAGAGCTGCTTTATGAAAAGAACAAATCATAATCACGATCATTTCGTTCATATAGTGATTTTTACTTTAAACTATTATATACTGTTAAAAGTTAGCTTACGAGAAAAATAAACTTGCTATTATCATGTTTTAATAGCAACTGAAGATCAGATTGTGGTGCAGAGATAATTCAGAACAGAGTTAAGTTTTCTATTACAACATATTTAGAATCAGTTCAATAAAACTGAAACTGTTTTCCCCATTTGCCACAAAGGTCACAAATACTGTTGAAGTATATAATAAAAGCAGATTTCCCCTATAAAACTGACTAGGTCAAAAGTGAAATATTTCTGCGTCTGGTCACGGCTCAACTGTTCTTTCAAAACAATACTATCTATATCTGTAAAATGCTCTTCTTTCATTCATGCTTTCCATATGGGCCTCTTTTGACAATAAGTGCATTCACCTCGGGGCTTGCCTCCTGATTGCCCGATACTGCATCTCTGTGACATGGAATCATAAGTTGCTCACATGCGCTACACTCAGCCCCTCGCAGCACTCCTCTGAGAGCAGCTTTCTCCATCACTCTGAGGGTTGTCAAGGGCAACCAGTGGACCAAGAGTGTGAGATGATGGAGTGAAGGAGTTGAGCTCTGAACTTTGGCAATTACACAAACCACTCATAACATATATAAGTAATAACATAAATAAGTACTTTCTTGTATTCATTAAAACAGCAGACCTTCATCTTAAACATGTCTTTACAAATTTACCTCTGCAACTCTAAACTTTGCTGCATTTGTCCCCATAAACTTGTAGATGGCATATTAAATATTTATACTGTAATATATAGCAAACATTTACAAACAATAAACAGAATAATTTGTACAAAGCGTAGTCAACTTCATATTTATATCCAATGATGGAATGTAACGATTTAAAAGTTGTTAAGTACTGTACTCAGGTAAAATGTTTAGGTATCTGTACTTAACATAAGTCCATTTTAAAGTGGATACTTTTTTACTTTTACTTCACTACATTTAAGAGCAGGTATTTGTACTTTCTACTCCATGACATGTTTGAACAGCAGGACTATAGTATTTTAAGACCTGCAGAAAAGGCTGAGGGTTTATTTTTAACACGTTCATAATTTAAGCAAAGAAATATATAAAAATACAGCTAGAATAAAAAGATTGATTCAACTGATTCAAATTCAGCATAAAATTGTATCAAAATCAATACATTTGAAGCTGTATTAGATCTCAAAATCTGTGTGAAATACTTACTCTTACTTACTCTTTAAGTACATTTTTAAACAGGTACTTTAATACTTTTTTTTCATGTGATACTTTTACTTTGAGTATTTTTTTGCTCAGGTGTCTTTACTTTTACTTAAGTAACAAAATAGAGTACTTCTTCCACCATTGGCTCTATCCACTGACACTACCCAGTGCCACTCTGTGCCACACAGATTAGTATGTAGAAACTTGGTCCATATGTGTGCTGCTAGTGCTGTGATTTATAGTAATATCACTATGTTTTCTTAATAAGCCTCATTTGCAACAAACACGAAAATATACTTGCACAATTTGCGACCTTGAGAATCCTGCTACTACTCTAAGTAAATGGAGCCAGCCACATCCGCCTCTGCACACAGCCTCTGCACTCACACTGTGGCGCGTGCTATCATTCATTTAAAGACATGAATTACAATGGCATGTGCGGACTGAGGATATTGGAGGAGCAGGTGTTGGAAGCGCAGGCAAAATTGGAGTGGAATATTGGGAGTGTAGTGAGGTGCTGCTGACAGCCAGGAAAAGACTTGTCACATAAAAGTGTGCTTAGACAGGTGACACACATATATTTAGCTATAGCACACCTTGGCTAATTATCAGGAGGCTGCGGGGCTCCTAGCACTTCAAACATAAACCAATCTGGTGCACAGTAAACACAAGCAGATGTGTACAAGCAACACTGCTGTGGGACTATAGTAAACAGCTACGGTTAACGAATGTCCAAAACACAGTCATGAAAACAAGGACTCCTCGTAAATACAAATACTGAGGGTGGGAAAGTATTTTTACAACTGTAATGTATGAAAACATATTCGAGCATTTTTGTCCAGTTTTCTCTTACTATGAATCTAGACGACTGAGGCATTACGCAGACATATTGTAGCATAGTTTCAAGATAAATGTCGTCTTTGGACTAATATGAAACTAAGTACTAATGGCTATATTTTATACTTTTTGGGTTCTTTTTTTTACTTTAGGTGTAGGTTTAAATCAGCAGGCCTAATAAACAATAATGTGTTATTAATCGGACTTGTGATTCAGTCATTTCTAAGTGATATGTTTGGGAGATATAAGGCCAGTCCTCTGTCTGTAAAAGCATTTGGTTCAGGCGGAGTTCAGACTTTGGAGAAAGAAATTTGACATTTTTTGTGTGTTAAATGGCAAATTAAAAGTATGTGTTGTTTTTATTCAGGAGAATAATTATGAAAGACATTTTTATTAGTTTTTAATGTGATGAAATACAATTAAATAACTGTCTTTTTCTTGCTTTAAACTGAAGAAAACAACTTTTAAATGTTTGGAGTATAAGAATAACTCTTCGTCAAGGAATAAAACTTGTGCCCCGAAATCCCTGACTTTTCTTTTCTATTAAGTCCACAGGCATTCATCAGGAGAGACAAAGAGATTGAAGCTTTGGTCAGCAAACACTGGAGATCTGACCCAAATCCCGGTCTGTTTGCCGAGCAGTCTAATGCTGCCTTTCAGCGACACAGCACGAGAGGAGCGACGAGCAAACAACAACACAACAGACCAAGAAACCAAGAGGAGGCCCAATGCAATCTGGACAAATGAAAGGTCAGGGCTGAGGATGTGTGAGAGTGGGCACCAGCGTGGTCAAGGCCTGGTGACCATGTGAGCAGATGTAAGGGTCAGGGCGGAGGGGGGAGGGGCTCTGGACTCTGTTCCAACTTCACTCACTCCATCAGGCACAGCACATGATGAGCTGAGGAGCTCTGTGTCTAAATGGACCCTGACAGGAATCGGTCAAGCACTAAACATAACAAATACTAGTCCTTGTTTTTAAAGAGAAAACCACTGGTGCCTGGTTGAAGGTTATAGTGAGAGAGCACAGTTAATGGTGGTTGAAGGGATTTGAACACACTCACATGCTGGTTAACAAAATCCAATTCACTTTGTATTTTTAAATCCAGGAAATGACTGTGGATAGAGTTTGAAAATACACTAAAATTGGTACCACTTTATAACAACCACATCTACATCAGCCTTAATAAAGCATGAACAGATACTTAATTCATGGTGAGCACATTGTGTATTAATGAGTTGAGCTTATTAACTACTTAAATAAAAGCTAAGGTTAGGAGTAAAGGGTTTAAATTGATCCCAACAACCAGAGACATTCAAAAATCTCCACAACAAAGTACTGCCTTTCCTAAACCAGCTTTTGTCATAACACCAGAGTTGTTCCAGAAGTACACATCTCAGTCTAAAATCGCATTAGACACAACAGTTCCTCTCCTCGTTGTTTATTTTCCATTCACACACTAATCCTTGAGGTAAGCTCAGTGTAGCAGGATCCCCCTCTGTCACTGTGGTGTATTTATAAGACCATCTATCAGGCAGCCGGGGGAATATGTGACACTGTTCCCTGGACCAAGACCACCTAAGTGCCCCCCAGCCATACATTAGACCAGAATGTGTGTGTGTGTGTGTGTGTGTATGTGTTTATGTGTGTGCGAGAGCTGCAGAATAATCCTGTGTTAAGCATATATAGGGGCTACAGCTCATTACAGAAAACATACAGAGGCTGCAGGCAGGGCTCCTGTGGTTATACTGTTATTTAAGGTCATGGAGGGAGGAAAGGGCAAAACAACGGGAGTAGAAATTTCACAATATACCATGACAGAAAGTACATTTGTCTTGTTTATGCAGAAATGTTGCCATTGTAGGTTTTTGTACTTCCCCAGATACAATTTCTAGTTTGTACATGTGACGTGTAGTTGCATTGGTTGGTTTTTTTGTAAGATTATTAGGCTATTGACCAAGATCAGGCCAAGATGTTTATCAGAATTTAAGACCAATGAAGAAACACACACACCAAGAAAACCAGATCAGCATTCTAGCATTCTCAGATTTGAACAGAAATGTGACTACTCTTTGTATGTATAGGCTGCCACGCGAGAACTTAATGGGAGATATTCAGCTAGTCCAGGTCTGGCACAACCGCACTACAAAGTCAGATGGTTGCCAGATCTTAAGTAAAGCTGTCATTGACTCCTTTCCTGTCCTTCTCTTGCCCCTCTTGACAGTTAGTGCACCATTTCTCCTATCTTGGGAGAGTTAAAAAACCGCGATGTGTAGCTGATCGCCCATCGAACTGTATTATTGTACTGCAACAGCTATTTTTTAAAGTTAGAATAATGGTGGAAAACATGAGCACAAACATCTCAGGAAGAGCTTTAGAATGGACTACAGAGAGATGGCTGCTCTGAGGGGGGCAGATCGAAGGCACTGAGGCAGGGGGCCGCAATGAAGGCAGGGATTAAGTATAAAGCAGTAGCAGGAGGGTGCTCCAGCCAGCCCACTCTCTCCGCTCAGATGAGAAGCTAGATCTATATCCTCTTCTGCCCAAGGTCATGGCTGTTACAATCTCCCAGACACACACACAGGCACACATGAGGTATAGCTCTGCCGATAACTACAAGCAACCGTTATAGATTAAAGCAATTAAAGCAAAGGTGACCTCTGACCCCACATTATAGCGTAGTCCGGATCTTGTGTGAATCATAAGACGTGGGGCACACTTTACATATGCTTGACTCCGCACTAACGGCTCACCCTCATGTTCACCCTGCACAAGCAATAAGCCCCGAGCCCCCCGCACGCAGCACCCATCAGCGCCGCAGCACCCCGAGGCCAATCCAATGAAAAGCTCAATGTGTAGGCTCAAGATGAAGTGCAGATTACAGTAAGGCCCCAGACCGTAAAACAAGCCACGGTCCAAGGAGGATTTTACAGTGCTGGGGCATTTTTGTTTTGCTGCTTTACTGTTAATGAAATCAAGAAACTCAAAAGGTGATGAATGGATGACGGCTTTTTAAAGCAGACCCATTCTGCAAAATCGACTTTTCAGAGCTTTTAACCATGTTATAGTTGTTTTCCCTTTACCATTCACTCACCCAAAGTTGTATTTGGAGTGATTTCTGCATCTTTGAGTAATCTTTAATCGCTTTTTTTAAGATGCCATTTCGTCAATCAGCCCTCATTTTCACCGCTACCAGCATACGCCCACTGCTCTCTACCTACTTTGTTGATAGGCGCAGGATTCGGCAGTCATGTAGTCATTTTGGTACAGATGAAAACAAATCTATGGTTCACATGCATGATGTGCAGCTGTCCATCAGAGGTGCCACAGCTGCACGGCTCTTTGTTGTGATGACGTTTACGGCAACGTCAGTTCCCATTGGGCCTTGCTGTTTTCTAACACGGAAGTCAGCGGACTTCAGTTGTTTTGGATTAATTTGCGATTTATAATGAGCAAACTATAACATAATGATTCACTGGTGTCATAGTTTATAACTATATAGCAGGTTCAAGCACAATATGTCTTCTTTAATTATTTGTGGCCTTGATTGTTATTGATAGAAACAGTAACAATTGTTTCTGCTCATTTTTTGAGTAGAATTATTAGCAATTGGTGATGTTGTAATGGTCATATTTGAGGAATTATATTTGTATATTATATTTGTATGACTTGTGATAATGATTTGTGGAGCTTGTAATGTAAAATTTTCTCAAACTTCCTATTCTTAAACTAAACCTTTGTGTAGAATTTCAGTGTCAAGCATCAAAGGCATGGACGAAGGCCATCCTCCTGCCTGACTCCATCAACCTTTCTTGGAGAAAGGCCTTAATTGTAAGAGCATTGATGCATCTCAAATCAGATGTATTTGAGGAATGAAGTATATGTACTTGTACTGTAGTATGCGGTGGTTGAAAAAATGAGCATACTCTCAAAGTTGTTTTATTTTCATTGGACACTTTGAGTGGACTTTTAGAAAAGCAGACATTAATATTTGTACTTGGAGTTCAAATGTAAAGAGTACTAATGAGTGATGTTAATTGTTGGTCAGCAAAGGGCCTGATCTGTTTTAAAGTCAAATCCAGATCCAGATTTGCTTCTGAGTCTGGACTTCTTGTAAAAGGAACCTAGCTGTAACAAAACCTGTAGAGGTAAAAGAAATGTCAGCATGTCACCGAGCATCCTAAAATAGATCCAAACAGAAAGGACAGTGTGACAAAAGAGACCTGGAGGAGAGCGGAGAGCTGCATACTGCCTGGGGCAGCTTACTGTGGATGTGTAGAGCTCCCTCTACTGGTCAAGACAACCACAACACCACCCTGACATCTCATTTCATCTCTTTTATGTAGTAGATCATCTTTATTTCAACAAATAAACAAGCCTATTTCCACTATGGATTTGCTAGTCACACACAATTTTCTCAAATGTGATCAATACCTCAAATCCAACTCTCATCACAGCTTTCTTTGTAAAATGCCACCAATTTTGCAGCCAATCAATAGTTGCACTGGTAAACTCCAATAAGCTTGTTGACAGCTTAACAGTGCTTTTGGCCTCTTTGTTTCATCCAAAGCCTTTTGTTCTTAATTGTGCCTTGAGAGAAATATTGGGCTTTTTTATGAAATAAGATAGACTCCATAGACGGAGTGGGTGGGAGATACACACAGTGATAAGCACACATACACAAAGGATGCTACGACGAAAGAGCAATCTTCAAAGCTAAGTGTTGAAGTCACAGCAGGCGAAGGAGAGATAGGAGGCTGTAAGGTAAAAACACTGTGGGAAGTGTTTGGCACAAAGGGGTGTTATTTGGTTTGTACCCCAATGGAGACATGCGCTAAACACACATGCAGCAAGTGAGCCCTCCAAAGTGCCAATTAGACCAGTCCGGAACAGCAAGACACAGAGAAAGCTAATCAAAATCATTAAAGCTACTAATTACTGATCATAGCTATAGCAATTATGTCAATTATTAAACAGCAGTACATTTGCAAGAATTTAAACAGTATAAATAAACTTCAAATAATCCATCTGGAAGCTTTTATTTGAATTAAGATTTTTGGAAGGGCATCTGGCATAGAATGTATCAAAATCACCAACAAGCAACATTAAATAACACTGGAATGAATGTTTGTGAGAAGGCCAAGTGGCACAAAGTGGGAACGCCGGGAGGGAAAAGACCCAAGTAAAGAACTGCAATGGATTTCAAATATTGAAATCATTTATTAATAATATAATTCAGTTATAGAGTTCAGTTTCCTCAAGGCTGTAAGGGTAGTTTAGTAAACCTTGAAACTCAGTCTGAAATGAAATTAGTGAGATACGGATAGATTTCAATCATTCTGAGTAACCACTGCATTCAAGCTTGTGTGAATTGCTTTTTATTGCGTTTCACTTTTTTTTTTATTTACTCAGACTAATTTAGACCTATTAATTTAATCAAACCACCACTTCAAATCCATTGTCGCCGACTTCCAACAGTATCCTTGCTTGGTGCTTCTCCATCCTCTCCTCTCTTTGTCTTTCTGGTAGCACTCCTGGGGGTTGTCTGACACACATTGAGTCAGATGTATATGGCCTATATGTACACAGTGACTTACACTGTTAAATTATCCCAGAGGTAGAAGCTCCAGCCCTAGTGTGGCCTGTCACCTCAAGTCTGTGCTCACTTTTTGATTTCAACACTGCATCTTTCCCACTCTCAATTGCTCCGTAGAGATCTGAGTCTCCAACAAAACTGATAGAGCCATAGAAAGTGTAGGACACATCTCATGGCACTATAAGCACAAAATCCACATTTTAAACAGGCGCCAAAGCCACCCTTTCCATGCCAAAATGTTCTCTCTTTTGATAAACTGAACTTAATGACCAACAACAGTTCAGTGCCCACAGGACAGGGACAGTTAGACTCATGAGCACACGGGACAGGGACAGTTAGACTCATGAGCACACGGGACAGGGACAGTTAGACTCATGAGCACACGGGACAGGGACAGTTAGACTCATGAGCACACGGGACAGGGACAGTTAGACTCATGAGCACACGGGACAGGGACAGTTAGACTCATGAGCACACGGGACAGGGACAGTTAGACTCATGAGCACACAGGACAGGACAGTTAGACTCATGGACAGGTTAGACTCATGAGCACACAGGACAGGGACAGTTAGACTCATGATCACAGGGACAGAGACAGTTAGACTCACGGGACAGGGACAGTTAGACTCATGAGCACACAGGATTGGGACAGTTAGACTCATGAGTAAGTCAGTGCCTGGTTCCAAAGCATCAATGTTAATATAATAAGTGCCAGACGCGCAGAAGCAGTGTGACAAATGAAACCTAATTGCTGCTCTTTAAGTATATATCCAAATCAGAAAACCACCACTCCATCTTTACGCATCCAAGACTAAGACGCACATGTCTAATGTCGTTATGATCATTATTATAAGTTGAACTACTTCTATAAAAAGAAGGAGACACGAGCGCGCAGCGGCTCTCCAGCGTGGCTCTGTGTATATGTCATGCAGTTTTAATAGGGCTATGCTCGGGAAATGAAAAACGTGACTATATTTCCCTTGCATGTTTTATAACTAAGTCAAGCACTTAGCGGGAGTCGTCAAACAGTGAGGCATACATAGAGGTCCCATAGAGGTCCCACAGAGGTCCCACAGAGGTCCCACAAAGGTCCTTACGCCCCGTGACAACTGCCATACTCCCGGGGAACACACTTTGGAAAGCCGCCTTACCTTCATTGTCTGGGTAATTCCGTAAAGCTCCACAAGAAACGAACAGGAAAGAGCAGAGGTAAAAGGACGGATAGATCCACAGTACGCGTGGTGGTGTTGGCGGTGCCATTTTTCAGGCTGCGCTGCGCCCTCGCTGCATCCCTGGTCCGCGGTGTCGAGTCGGTGAGCGCAGCCCGGCGTTTGACGAGAAGGAAAGCACCGAGAGCGAGCGAGGGAGGGAGAGGAGGAGGAGAGGAAGAGGAGGGAGAGGAGAGAGAGGAGAGAGCAGAGGTGGGGACGCCGGGAAGAGACGAGAGGACTCACCGCGCTCAGCCAAGTCGTGTCAATCATATGGTTTGGCATTGAGTTTACAAAAGGAGCTGTTTGAAAGCCATACCTTAGGCTATTTGTCATGCTGACCTAAAATACAGCTCTTAAAATAGGCTACAACAAAAGTAAAGCAGTTTTATCATTAGCCTATTTGGAAACTATCTAAAACACTTTTATTTTAGGCCAATCAAAAATCTAACCGTTCCAAATTTGAAAGTTTAAAGCACATGCTCCTGTAATACAGCCTCATTTGGAACAATAATAGACATATTCTTTTATATTACAGCCATAAAGCATTTAATATTCATGATTTGCAGCATATTCTCATAATAACAAAGAAAGAAAATCAAAGCACAAAGCAGACTGTAACCAAATCAAAAATGTGAGTGTGGGTATAATACATATAATTCTCAAAACAGCCTTTACACATCTGTATTGACCCTTATTTGCACCTTCATTTATTGGCTTACTTAATTAACTGAAATTAATAAACTAATGATGTAAAGATTTTGCTGATATTAATTTCATTTAGGCTACAGTATAGTTCTGAGTAAAACAATGATAAAAAAGCCAACATAAAACTGCTTCTTATTTGTTTTATTTATCTCCTGTTGTGATCTCATGCCCCGCCATTCTTAACAAACCACAACAAAGCAGCAGCAGTCATTAGTTTTTAAGAGTCACTGTGGTCGAGAAAAACGGTCCCATATCACTGTGGAAAATACTGTCAATTATTTTGATAAGCGACATAGGCACATGGCAATTACTGGATTAGTGTCAGGCCAGGCTTCCCTCTGTCTTAGTCTGGTTGATGTGGTGGAGGCAGCGTTACTGACATGCACACAAGAATCCAATAAAATATATGGTATGGAGATTTATTCAGTCTATATGCCATGTATTAGACTGTTCTCTGGTGTTTATGTGCCCTGCCTGTTGTTCTTCAGACATGAATAAGTGATGTGTGCACTCTGTCATGTAAAATGAGCACAGAAGAGTCGTGAGCTACAAGGTCAATCTGTGTCAATAACTCAGACGAAAGCTGGCGTGGTTTAGAACAGTTTTTCTTACCTCCTAGCGTTTGACACCAAAGCTGCCAAAACATATCTGCCTCCTACAGAGAAGTGATGTGCATATTCATTTGGCATAAGTGTCAGGTGCCAGTCCCTGTTCCCTTTGCACTTAATATCCTACAACTATACAGTCACTTGGATAAAGACCTTTAAAAAAAAAACAAAAAAAAACAAAATACCACTTGTATTTCTGCTTACTAGGTTAAAGAAGGATCCGAGACACTGTGATATGCTTAGTTATTTTTATTTCAAAGCCAGCATGTTTTGACCTGAGTCTTCATCAGTACATGACATGACATAAATATCCCAAATTTTAACTCTGCCAGTGCGCCTTTTAAAATCACCAGTGAAGCAATTTTCCTTCGGCATTTAACCTTTAACAGTAGCCTGTTAATCACAAGTCTCTGTTTGAATTTGATAAAAAAAAATATAAAACGGGCTATGATTTTCTAATTGTTTTTCTATGAAGAGACAACTGGATGCCCTTAGGTCTCCACCCCCCTTTAGGACGTCTCTGTAGCGTTAGCAGTCAGAGGTGATGCAACCACACCTTGATTCATGGAAAGATCATGACCACAATTATATTTACCACGAGTAATGTTCCTGCTTCTGTCCCAAATGAGGCTCTTGAAAGAGCTATAAAAGTGTCAGGCATGTACTGTGATTTATGCTGGAGTTCCATGTTCTTCCTCGCGGCTCTATGTGCAGTTCTACATGTGTGTCTATGCTGCCTGCACCTTCTCCCATTTGTTAAGAGTCCAATTATGATGATGATGATTTGTTCTATGCAATGGCTTCATACTTGAGTGACCTAATTTCCAGGGCCAGGATGTAAAGTGGGCTAAAATACTACTCCTTATTTCCTCATCCTCCTCCTCTATTCTCCCACTGCTGTGGTGACACTGCACTCATGCATACCCTAACAAAACATGGCTGCCATGCATTCCAGAAGTGACAATGTGACTCTAAAGCCTGCTTGCCCCATCACCCCACACACAAACTCCATGTGCATGCCCCCGACATGTGCCCACAGCCTCACGCTCTGTGATTGAGTGACTCTGCCAGTGTAGAGCATCACCTCTGCACATAGACTGTATAAATAATATACTTATATATATGATTATATATACAGTCTATGTCTCTGTATGACAGTCTCAAATACACTGACAGCAACAGACCACAACAGTGTCAAGTCTGCCTTCTCTGTCTTTGTTTATTCCAAAAGGAAGCAGTTTCTTCCTATCCCCTTTAGGACCATTCTCTCTGCTTGGAAATGTCACCTCTAACCCTGCTGAGGTCAAACATTAACCTCTTCCATACTCCATTTTGGCTCCTCACTTTCATATTCCAGCCCATACCCCCTGCCAATAGAGACACAGCTGCTCATTAAGGGGCACTATTGCTCTTTTACAACTAAATGAGACATTCATTAACCTACTGGCGAACAATGACAAAGTCTTTGCATAGAGATGAAGAGTGTATTGTCAGCATGTATGAGAGCTGTGTGACTTGTTTGTGAGTAAGCCTCAAATTCAACATATCGTTCAAAATAAGACAAATGCCAAAGTTACATATTACATTTTTAGCCTCTTACTTTATGCACATACATTTCCGTATCAGGGGTGAAACGCCTCCATCACTGTCATCTTACCAACTACAAACAAGGTAGTGGTGAAACCTATACTGATAACATTGTTTTTAAATGGCAAGGCAAGTTTATTTGTATAGCACAATTTGTAGACAAAGTAATTCAAAGTGTTTTACAGAATAGGAAAGACATTAAAATCACACAAATCAAAACATAAATAATCACAAATAATCATCATAAATTACCATTAAAACAGAAGAGTGTAGAATAAAAACCTTTATGAAAACCTTTCAGTCATATGCACAGCTAAACAGAAGCGTTTTGAGCCTGGATTTAAACATTGTCAAAGTAGAGGCCTGTCTCACATCTTCAGGAAGACTATTCCAGGTTTTAGCTGCATACAACTGAAATGCTGATTCCCCATGTTTAGTCCTGACTCTGGGCACCAGCAGGAGGCCGGTCCCTGAAGTCCTCAGAGTGTGAGATGGTTCATATGGCACTAACATGTCAGAGATGTACTTTGGTGCTAGGCCATGGAGAGCCTTGTTCACAAGCAGAGCTGCTTTAAAGTCTGCCATTTTAGTTTTTCAAAAGTTTGGCCCAGTTTAGTATTGAGTATCAATCTTCTAGTGCCTTGAAGCAAAGCTTTGGGGAAAGCCACTTTGAAAGTACAACTAAGTGTGTCTCCAAAGGCAGGAGTTGGCTCCATGTGCACTGGCAGGCGCAGCATGGTGACAGGGGGCAGAGGTGATGACAGAACACCCCCCTCTGCCTGCAGTCTCTATACCCACACCCCCCGCCCCATTCAGAGCCACTCACTCATGTGGTAATGGCTCTATTGTGACAGACCCTACACTTTGGGCAGCAGCTTGGTGCATGTTCCTGGCATTTGGGCAGAGGCATGATACACTCCTGTACTCAGACTGTTCCATTCTCTTTTAGAGTCTTCCTGTATGAAGCTCCAGGCCACACAATGACAGGTTATTAGAAGTAAAGGAGCTGAGAAAGAAATAGACTGGACACAATTAAAAGAGCCACATCTTTGTTAAGCCTCTGCTCACAGTTGTTCCTGTCCAGCAGTGTGTGCTGTGCTATGAGCACACACAGTGATTCGTCATGTCAGACAGCCCCGGTGCTGCCATACAACAAAAGGTGAAAGGGAGTGTGGGAAAGGGCTGGTGCACAAAGCATGCTCTGCCCCCGTCTGCCTCTCTTCACTCTGCATAGGACCACAACATGCAGCACCCCCACTCTGTAGGCTCCACGGGCTGGGCTGTGTCACTCTCTGAGTTCTCTTTCTGAGGCTATAAACTGCACTTCATTAGTACACAACAAGGATCAGCTACATTATTTAAATGGTAAAAAAATTACTTACAGTCAGTTTATATTAACCTATAAATATAATTCTCGTTTATAGTAAATGTGTTAACCCGCTGGCTGAACATTTACCGTAAAAGTTTTGTTCAAAATATATGAATAAAAATATTTTCTAAGCCAGAGCATAGTTTGGACATCTCAAATGCAACCCTCACTCCAGTTTTTTTTGGCCTTCTGTTAAACTGGCCCATTTGATCATAGACAGTAGTTAAGTCATTCTACCACTTCAACCTCAATAACATCACATTTTATTGCGATACAGACCTAAAATTAATGTTTCAAGCTTTATTAAAGGTACAGTGGCTCTGTCAAAGCTGCGTAAAATGCATTCATGAGAATGACTCAGCGTACTGACCACCTGTCTGTGTCCCTCCGCTTCAAACATGCATGAAGATGTGGCCCTCGGTTTGAATCGCCATGATCTAAGCCTTTTCAGATATCTGTATTCCTATTCTTATCTTAACTTTTATTACATGCGCACTTTAATTGTTAGGATCTGCAATGTTACAGTAGCATCATGATTTATTTGCAGATCATTATAACTTTTTTATATATGTGCAATAATCACACAAAGTGTGAACTTGTGATGTTCTTCAAACCCTGAAGCCCTCCTGAAGCAGCATATCTATCCAACCTGTAGATTGAAACATTTATAATGTCAACAATTTTACAGTGAAGGCCACCAGGCATGGTATCACATTTGCAGACAGTTGGAAAAAAGGAGCTCTGTCCCGACAGCTCCTCCGTGCACACAGAGGGAGAGGGTGAGCAAGGGAAACAGGAAGACAAGGGGAGGTGAGAGAGATAAAACAGTCTTTCAAATGGAAGATGACCCTGGCCATGGCAGCTCTGCCCACCACAGACAACAGAGAGAAGAGGAGGGACCCTGATTCATTCTGGTGCCAGCCATCCAGACACAGACAGCAACAGATGGGGTGAAAATAGTCCTGTGATATAAAGACTTTATACTGGCACATGGGTAAAGTGAATATTGTGTGGCTTATACCAGCCAAAACAACTTAGCTTAACTCAGAGCGTCTTTTTATCATGGCACCTGTTTGTGAATGAGATCAATGAATATATGATAAACAAAAGCTGTATGTTGGCTCTGACCATTATTTTCTGCTGAAGGTTTTGTCACTAATGACCATGACTGAGGCAAAGACAAAAGAGAGAGTAAGCTGGAGGATACAGAGAAGGACTGACTGATGATGAGGAGCTGCTGCTCAGTCACTTCCTCCTTACCAAGTGTCTTATACAAAAGAGGCAACTACAATAATGACAAATATCTTTCTGTGGTTAAGGAATCATTTGAGTAATATAGCTAATAGTCACATCTGATGGTAATTCAATGCTGTTTTAGTTTTACATTTACCAGAGCTTTTTAGGATTTACATTTTTATTTGGAATAGATGTTTTCGCCAGATGCCCAAGCTGCCTCTTTATGTAATGTAATGTTCATGTTGTAAAAGTAAAATAGATACTATTCATGAGGTCAATATTTGGTGACCCAGTCCATATCTAAAATGCTGATTCTTCTTTAGGATTTGTCTCCTGTTGTAACACAGAGTGCAGCAGCAGTTACATGTTGTGTGATCTGTCACCATGTTTCCTGGCACAGACAGGCCTGCACTAATGGACAGACACTCTTCGTGCGCTAAACAAATTAGCTCCATTACCGAGAGACAGACAGCTTAGGCGCGAGGTAGAGAGTGCAAGAGAGACTCTGCACAAGAAATCCTATATCTACAAGAGTAACTATGAAGCCTAACTATGTAAAACAGCTTACAGTGTGTGTGCAATAACCTGAGTGACTGGGAGCTCATTTGAATAAATATGACTGATCAGTTGGCTATTTTATACAGAAGTTGTTTTATACTGCATTTGCATGATTTAAGAGCAAGTGATGAGGTGATGAGGTCTGTTTGTTGGTATAGAAAACAGCAGTGATACAGCTGTGCACTGGGAAGTATGGACTGTTGCACTTCTACTTTGTGAAGAGGTCTTTTCTTCCAGCTGCTGTCAGACTGTAAAACAAACACTAGCCCTGTGCATGTGTATAATAATCACTTAACCTGCTATTTAATCTGTTTGTACATAACCACAGTCATAGCCACAGTAGCTCAGCTGGTAGAGTGTTTGGTAGAGTATTTGTCCACTGATCTGAAGGTCGCTCTTGACATAAACATCATTGGTAGAACAGTGGGCAAGACATTCTACCCACCTTATCCCCGGTGAGTGGTTCCTTGATATAAGGTGCTTTAAGTGCCTTGAAGGCCTTATACCTTCACTCTACTGGCAGTGAAGGTATAAGGTAGTGAAGGTATAAGGTATCTAAGGTATTGTTGTGTTAGATAATTTTTCAATTCTTTCAATAGTTACTTGACTTGATTCTAAATGCATGTTTCATATTCTCTGAACTTTGTGTAATTTCACCATTGTGGGACAAATAAACATTCATCTTGTCTTAAAAGTACAATTACCTCAAAAATCTACTCAATTACTGTAACTTGCTTATTTGTAATGAGTTACTTTCCACCCTGCTGGCAGAACATGTGTTAGACCAGGCCAGACATCTTAGAGCGTGTGTGTCCTCCAGAGGCAGGCTAAATGTGCATTATGGCCCATCCATCACTCACTTATGACCCTTTCACTTACTTACACACAGACACGCGCAGAGCCGCTCCCAGCACATACATGATACAGCTTAATACGAGCACTTAACACCGCGCTGGCACGAGAGAGCGCGAGACACATCTATCTCCATACACTGCTGTAGAGACGCTGAGTGCATCACCAAGACATGTTCCAAAGAATAATATAATCCAGCTGGTTTTAGGTCAAAGCAGTCCACCTTAAAATGATTGATCTATAATTTGATTGACAAGACTACCCCATCATCTGCTGTACCCTTGTTTCTTCTTTTTTGCTCTGCTCACCTCTTCTTGCAATCCCTTTACCTCCTTCCCTGTTGATGATATGGACGCATCACTATGTCTGCATTGGGATTGGATTACCTGGCCATAACCGCAGCACTGACGCTATGAGGAAGCACTCCCCTGTACAAACAGGAGCAGGAGCACAGGCGGACGCAGGGAGAATCTACTTCCATTGTCAGTAGTAGAGCCGCTGTGGCCTTGAATGTTTTCTTAGCATTTACTACAGTCAAATAAGGCAAGCTTTCATTCACTGTAAAGGTGCCAATAGAAATACTGATTCATTATGGAACAACACACCATACAACTAGAGTAAGGTTAGATTTTGGCATACAGTCCAGCTGGTGTCATTTCATTAAAGGTGACTTATTATATAAAATAGACTTCTGGGAGCTGTGCTATGCTGTGTTATAGCATAATTAGCTTACTCAAAGTTTTGTTTGACTGGTTCATGCATGTTTGAGTAGTAATTCTCTTGCATGTGAGGTTTGGGTGCTCAGAAAATACCTATTTTCACCAGCCCCCTATCTCCACCCACTACTCTGTACAATTCTGACTGTTCAGTGATGTCAAATAACCATTTTTCAACATCAAAACAACCATAAAATATCTGCAGGTTTCTATGGTGAAAGTCCACTATGAAGTATGAACTGTTACAAAATGTTTTTTTTTTTTTTGTTTTATAATGTTTTTTTTTCTTATTTTACAGAGCATCCACTGCACATACATTTGATGCAGATTTGACTTTCTAATGGGGGTCTTTGTTGAAGGCAGGGACTGTGTGAAAAGAGGTCAGACTGAGCCAAGGACCTGGACCTTTAGGTGAAGGCCACTGTTTCCAATCAGGTCTTGATCAATGTGGACGCTGCTCTTCCATACCACTGGTTAACCAGACTCTCCCCTGGTGTGCAGAAACTCAATACAAGAACATAAGGAATTGCTTGGCTTGTTTATTTGTTTGAAAGATTTAATGAAGAGGTATGCAGTGAAGAAAGGAGAACCAAAAGAGATAGAAGAAGTAGAAGTATCTGTTCAGTCTACAGAAGAAACTAATGATTTCCACCTCTGCTGTTTTGTGGGTTTATGGACAGAGCATTTACCCTGAAATGGGAGGCTGATTACAATTAAATTAGTAACTTTGCTTTCTTTAGTTTAAAAGAGCAAAGGAAAAACACTTATGCACATTTGAGCACTTTGAAGATTTAATGATATGCTAGCTTCGCCCTTAATTGAAACTCTTAACAGCTGCCCTGGATCCATAGTGCTGTGTCACTCAACAATCAATATCTTTCTGGAAACAAACTTAGGCCCAAACGTATGCATGCCCTGGGAGGAATCAGTCTTATCGGGAAACATCCGATCAAGCTGATACACTCCAATGCCTTATGGGGCCGCATCGACTCACTGGGAGGCAACTCAGGATCAATGTTTTCTCCAGCTAACCCAAACTCCACGTGTATGTGTGTGTGTGCGGGCCTAGGGAACCAGCTGTCTGCATATTCATAATAATAATAGCAGTGTGAGTAGACAGAACTGGCAGTGCACTTTGAAGAGCTGAGAGGAGAGAGAGAGCACTGGGGCCCCCGGTGGAGCGCACCCGCTGGGCTCACCCAGACAAAGACAAGTGGCTGTGTTTTCAAACACCGGGCCCCTCTCAGCACCCAGAGGTCAGAAACTCAGAATAATCTCGCTCCAACAGGGGGACAATGGACCAGGAGCGGGACACACCAGACACACACCAAACACACACACAAGGGAGGGATTGGGACTTTGATATGACCCTGATTAACCTACAGAGGAAGTAGTGTGGGGGAGAAGTGAGAGAAGTTGAAGAGAAAGTTTCAAAGAGAGGGGAGGGGCCTACCGGAGTAAATATGACAGTGAAAAAGCAAGGTTAAATAGAAGGATAATTTATGGGCACAACAGACCATATGATCAAACAGCACAACTGTGAGGCAGGCCCTGTTGCTGCACTAAAGTGACATTGGTTTAAAAATAAAATAATGTGTCTTAGACTTAGTACTTTGCATTGTGAATTACCTTTACCATTATTACAACCATTAATACTCCAGTAGTATACAGCACAGTGACTGAGTGGTTAGGACCATCACCTCACAAAAAGAGGTTCCAGAGAGTTTGCTGCCAGGACTGTGTAGGCATCATCGTGCAAGTTTTCTCCAGATAGTGAGCTAGTAATTAGGAGTAAAATAATCATATCAAATATCATGCATATTGATGTCTTGACTTTTGACAAGGAATTTTCTCCCAAAATCTAGAGAGATGAACCATACAAGACAATATAGAAGAAATGAAACTGAAATATTGGTGGGCATTAACACCAGTGAATACTTCTTTTTCGCTGCCTTTTTCCAATATTAAATAACTATTGACAGTTTCCTATAAGTCAAAAACAACAAAAAACTAATGCTGTATAATTTCTCTCAAAACTGTCACAAACTGTACAAAAGTAGCCTACATTTACACCGACCAATATTTCAAAGCAAAATTCAAACCTCTGTTAATACATTGTACTTTTCTATGAATGTCATTTCTACCCGGAGTCTACAGCTCTCTAGTGTTTTTACCTCTTACAATGGACTACATTTGGAAGACTCAGCCCATCGCAGTCCCCACACGAGGGCAAGGAGAGGGTGCCATCTAGTGGAACAATGGATTAGTGGAATTGTATAGTAGATTTTATTAATATTTCAAATACTTGACCAATCTGTGTCCCCAGAATTGTGTTTAACATGTTCAAATATTGCTTTTACTGACAAACTGCTGCTTTTACAAATATTGTAATCTTGATTTATTCTTAGTGCAAAAATGTACATAGTGATCAAGTTGTTTATGTTGTCATTTGGTGGTTTGGTTCTCAAGGTGGTTATATAATAAGAAGGCAGACCTCAGATGAGCCTCTCATTTGAGTTGCCAGTTCCGATCAGCCAGTTAGAAATAAACCCAAAAAGAACTCTCTGATCAATAGTGCAGCCTCTGCAGCTCAGTGAGTACATTCTGGAGGTTCATGGCATGTTCATAAAATGAAAACGTGTATGTGTCCTCAGTGTGCAGGTAAGCACTCAGTACGTGTCAGTGTGCAGGTAAGCACTCAGTATCAGAATCAGAATCAGAAGAGTTTTATTGCCATTGTCAGTGAGCAGAGCTCACAGACTAGGAACTTACTTTCAGTAATAAAGTGCACATAAAAACACACTGAATAAATACAAATAAGGGCATGCACAAAGTTAAAAAAGATATGCGTATAAATAAAATACTTAGAGAAAATATATACAACAGCACCATCAGAACAACAGTATGTGTCCTCAGTGTGCAGGTAAGACACGGGGCTGGCTCACTTGTGATAGTACCAGTGTTGGGAATAGCGGCGTTAAACAATAACGGCGTTAGTAACGTTTTGTTTTTTCACTAACGGAGTAATTTAACTAATTACTTTTCCCAGCGTCCCAACGCCGTTACCGTTACTGACAGTAAAATGTGGCGCGTTACTATTACTTCAGTTCACTCTGCTCTTCATCAGGGTCTCTCAGACCAGGAGCTGCAGCTGTTGTGTTTCTTTGGTGAAAGAGGCTCGGGGTGAGAGGCTTGTTTGAGATGAGCGAGGCGGGCGCAGAAAATCTCGTGAGAGCGAGTCCGCCGCAGGCCGTGTCTCAATTAACCAAAGTGCCTTAAATCCGCCGCTCGAACGGGGCATTTAAGCCGCGCGGTACTTCGAACAGTTCATGGTGCATTTGGCGAATTGGGACACGGCCGCAATTTTTGAGCGAGGCGAGCGCAGTAGCTCTCCACCGACTGCGGCGCCTGCATGGACTACAAACGCTCAATGCATGATGGGAAATGGTGTCCTGTCACACGTGCATTGACAGCTGATTGGGTCCGAGTTGAGTTTTGATCAGAAACGTGACGCCCTGACGCACAGCTGCCTCCTCCTCCAACTTTACACAAACTACTGCCACATATTTGATATGGACATATGTTTTAAATGTGACTGAAAGTGTCCAGGCTGGTGTCAGATATGGATCACTTTTAAACAAATGCAATATAATTGCAATCTGTTAGTGAAATAAATGTTAAAGGTTCACATCTGTTTTTTTGTTTTTTTTTTACATAGTAACGGCATAGTTACTTTGCCTAGTAACGAGTTACTTCTCCCAAAAAGTAACTGAGATGCTAACTCAGTTACTTTTTGGGAGAAGTAACTTGTAACTATAACTAATTACATTTTTGAAGTAAGATTCCCAACACTGGATAGTACTTCCTTTTTTTAAACCCAAGAGCACTACACTATCCTCCTTTTAAAAAAAGAGTCAGGTTCTAATACACAACAGCACAATTTGTTAGAATTTTCAAACTAACTTAACCTCACATAACTAGATATTAAGCCTGTCTAGCGCTAACATTATGTGCCTTGATGATTTTTTTACAGTCTAATGCATTTTTTTTTCTTTTAAGGAATAACAGTAGAAACTAATGGGGTTGTGATAAGGTGGCAGTTTCAGCCGTTTGAGGCCGTGGACAGTTTGCTGTCTATAATGGCTTTGGTTAAATTGACAGGTTAGTGGGGGGGTGATCTCTGGATCAGCTGCGCTCCTCTGGAGCGTGGAGAGGAGCTCTGATCATTAAAGTGAGGGCTGGACTGGATTGATTCGCCTTGACACGCCCCTTGCCCGCGTGCTCGAGGTGCGCGTGGCCGGGTCATTCCCTCTGCGCGCACACACGTCCCACAGCCACGAGAGCAATGTCTATGCTAATGTGCTAATGCTAATCTCTATGCTAATGCAGGCCTGGCTTCAACTCGATTATTGACACATTTCTAAATGGACGCTTGATCCACAATTGAAGCTTTGTGCAAGAGATACAAGCCAGAGGGTCAGTTTCATTCCAGCTGTCATTTCAGGAAATGAATCCATGACCTATCCCTAAGTGAAAGATTAATTTGAATGTAAATGGCATTTTGCTCTGAAGATCTCGGCTGATCAACTAAAGTGACCAGATGAACTGAGGGCGCCTTTCTCCATTTGGTTTAAAGTCCTAACACATATAAAGCATGTGTTGTTGATAAGGTATTTTTTTTTTTTTTTTATCCAGATATCAACAGTGATAACTGCTGGTACTGGTTCTGTAAAGGTGAAAGAAAGTCGTACAATCGCCGTGCAAAAGGTTGTTGTATTGATCGGTCTGTGTCCACCTCCACAGTTAAATATCAAAACATATGGACAATGGTGACCTATAGAGTCTTTCTCCAGTC